>CM069307.1:32970000-33272500 GCA_035609425.1 Epinephelus awoara | reverse complement strand
TGCCCACTTTCATGCGCCGTGTAGCAACGGGGAAATGTTTCCAAAACCTTACCGCTGTGTTGTCTGAGAGCGTCTGAGCTAAACCCCGCTCTGCTATAAAAACATTTTTCCTGCTACATCCCGCCACATTTTCCTGCGCACAATAAAACATGTTCCCATCCACTGTTCCCTCTCTTTTTCCCTCACTCCCGGTTTTCTCTGTTGTAATGCATCCCTGAGATTTCCTGTGCCAGATCACGTAAAGACTTACGGGTGAATCATTCTCTCCGCAGCTCATTTGACAGAAGAAAATGTTGGCATTGTACATTTCCGCAAACCACAGATATGTCACATTTGATGGTCATATATATCATATCAAAGTTCTTAAAGTGACATGGTGTATCGGCTGACTGATAGCATGTCACCAAGGCAAGACACCTGCCAACCAGCAGCCGACCGACACATAACCAAACCAGTTATTTTTTGGCAAGTCATCGCTTCTTTTCCAGCAGGTTTTTAGCCAACAAACTTGGGTTATTTTAGGAGCCATGTCATTCCTCCGATGGCTCAACATTAATAAGCCCCATTAGTCAAAAAAAAAAGGTCCCATTGAACCAAAAGCCCATTTTTCCAATAGCCAGTTATCCAAAACAACAACCGTCCATTGTCCTGTTTCTCCACAAATTGACACTTAGTTTCCCAGCAGCGTTTGAGCCACTAATACCAAATGTTTTTACTGACACTCCTCAGCATTTCCCAGCTGCATCTGAGCCTCCAAACATGGTTGTTTTTCATCGACATGTCCCTGCTTTTCCAGCGACTTTTGTGGCACCAAACATGGGTGTTTTAGGCTAAATCATGATCTTTTCCTAAACATAACCAAGTGGTTTTTGCACTTAAACCTAACCATCAATTCACTATGGTGTTGTCGACAAATGTAATATATCCCTGGTTTACAGAAACATACAATAACAACATTTATTCTGGCAAATGTTTAAGTGCAGAGAGTGTGTATTTTCAGAGAACCGGGACTTTGGAGCAATGGGAGTTTGTTTCTGGGATAATATGCTGTTGGAGAAATGGGTCTAGTTTTCTAGACTATTACAGCTTCAAAATGTGGGTATGTCTAATCAATGGGCATTCCTCATTTTTAAGTAACCAATTGCTATGTTTCCACTGGACATATAGCCATGAAAAGCAGGAGTTTCCAGCAAGAATTGGGCCAAGAAAAGTGGGTGTTTCAAGCCAAATGGTGATCTTTCCTCACCGTTAGCAAGTAGGTGTCTAAACATAACCACACATGAATCACAGTGTTGTTGGAATGTAGAGAAATGTTGAGTTTCAAAATATCGGCTACATAATAACATACAAGTTTAACATGTCTGTGGTTTGCAGAGTCATACAATGTCAACAGTTATTCGTTTGGGATGCTCTCCAAATGTGTGAGATCCTTTTCTGTCCGTATTTGTCACATGATCCATACCTCCTTCCTGTTGTCGCCTCCATCCCTGTGTGTTCAGTGAACTCCGTCCTGTTTCCCATGCATGAAGAAAATTCACCAAACTCTTTCAGTGTCTATTTTTCAACCAGTGAAGCTCTCAGGTTCCATGCACTGTGCTCATATTGTATATGACTTCAAACAGCACGGATGAAAATAGACCCATGTGTGTTTTTACACTGGGTAACCCTCAGAAACCCAAAATAATAACCCAACCTAATGACCAAATTACTTCACGGATGGCTTACCAGTGCAAACCATTCCACACACACGCACTCACACACACATTTATTCACACACTACAACAACAAAGCAACAGCCCAATCTAGTCTTCCATCTTCTCCAACACTCTGGAAACAATCTGAATGAGCTCATCCGCTGCAGAGCGTCCCAGGTCTCTTTCTCTCTGCTGCTGATAAGACAGCACTTGTGTTTGGTGGTGTTGCTATGGAGACGCAGTGTAGTTTGGCCACATGTATACACTCCTCAGTCACGACCGAGACATACCGTAGACTCTAAGCAAGGAGGATTTAAGTCATTCATGTTATAAATCTCACCAAAAATGTCTTAACTGGCAGCTTCTGTTTCCCATTGAAATAAATAATGTTATTTTTAAAGGTATTAAACTAATACTTGGCTGATGCAGAGCAGCCAACCCTAATAATTCTTCAAACAACCACAACCTCTTAACACGACATTATGTGGTGGTGCCACAAAATGTGTTGCAGACACCACGTAACCGGTGCCAATAGAGCCTTTGTCGTTGTGGACACATGAATTCCTTGGTTTAACAATGTGTCACAGTGGGGGTGGTTAATGCTACGAGCCCATAGGTAGTATAAAGAGCGAGAAAGTCAGTGTAAGGAGGCAGGTTGGGGTGGTAGATGGGTCAGACTAACAGGACTTTCACCCAGGAGACTGCCGTTTCTGTCCCAAAATAAAAGTCAACTATAACTTCTTTTAAATGTACGTATTTATGTTCTGTCTTTTACATAGTTACGTCCCATACATAACAAACGTAGTTATAGTGTCTTAACCTAATCACAAAGTTTTGGTGGCTGAATCAAACCATGCCGACCCACCCATAACAAACGTAGTTCTTTTAACAGTAACCACCATATATTTCTAAACCTCATCAAGTGCCTTTGGTGCCTAAACCCAACCATGCAATCACTATGTAATTAAGCTCATTACATGCTAACATTACCATGAAAAATGTCCCAATTTGACCAAAAACCCATTTCTGTAACAGCCAATTATCCCAGAAACAAATGCCCATTGGTCCAAAGTCCTGTTTCCCTGAAAAAACACACTCCCTGCAGTTAGTTTCAGTTTCTCAGCAGCATTTGAGCCACAGGAAGTGTATACTTTTGGAGAAATAGGACTTCTTAGCAATGGGTTTTTGTTTTTGGGATGACGACTCTTGGAGGAATGGGCTTCGGTCCAATGGGACATTCTTCCGACTAACAGGGCTGTGGAATTTTGGACCATTGGAACAATGGGTAATCCCCAAAATAATGCCACCACCAGTCCTCCCAATCCAAATGACCCATCCATCCATCCTTTTTTAACCGCTTATCCGAAGCCGAATCGCTCCTCCAAATGACTTTTACAGAAATATATTTTAAGAGTTTTTGAATTATTCAACTGTACAAAACTATACATGTCAAAATGCCAAGTCCAATCCCAAGTTACATCATTCTAGACCTGGTCACAAAAAGGATCAAACGCAGGAATCGTTTGACTGAAGAAGTTTAGTTTTTTTTCTGTCAGTACCTTGAAGGTATCGAGTGCCGACACCCAGCCCTACCAGTAACCATGTTATGTGACACGACTGTTGTCTGACAGCCACTGAACGTGTGACCTTGTAGTAAGAGGTCAGTATCTGGTAAATACAGGTGCAGCTCGTCTGTTTTGGTCAGACTGTCCTCAGTCTGTTCATAGACGCACAGCAGAGGGAGCTACCTCTCTCAGTGTAAAGTTATTGGAGGGGCGGCCAAAGCCTGCCAGAAACCATCTCCTCAAAAACTTTATCCCCTTTTTTCCTTGTTTCCTGTCCTTCCTTCCTTTCATCCTTTCCTCCCTCCCTAACTACCAACACCTCTCTCCTCCTCTTCTCTCTTTCTCTCCACCTGATCCCTGTTTCCCTTCACCTTGTCTCCTCCTGCTGCTCTCTAACCTGGGAACACAGGGTCAGTGAGACATAATCCCTCCTTTTACAGCTGCCCTAATACCTCCTGCCGCCACCCCGACGTCTCAGACTTCACAACCTTCCGTGTCACGACCGCCGTCTGAAGCTGAGGAGACATAATGCAGCCTGACATTGAAACCCTCGCTCTCGCTGTCTTTGGAAGAAGCAAAGCTCTGATGATGACATGCGAGGAGGCCTCACTGAGCCATAATGGCCACCCATGAGGAGGTAAAGCCGAGAGAAATTCCAGTGAGAAATACCAGTTGATCAGAAAACACAGTCCTGGATCTGAACTGGATCCTCAGTGGTATTAAACCAGTGGGTTCCTCTTTGATCACAGTGGGGAAATTCACACCAGCAGCAGAGTAATCACCAGAGTTTTTCAGGTCTCACCTCTTGTCAAATCAAGTCCCAAGTCTGAAGCCCTTAAGTCCAAATCAAGTCTTGAATTAAGTCTAAAGTAAAGTTTTAAGCCAGAAAGTCCAGATCAAGTCTGAAATAAAGTCTCGAGATGAGTCTTAAGCCTGCAAGTCCAAGTCAAGTCTTGTATTAAGTCTCAAGTAAAGCCAGCCTCAAGCCCTTAAGTCCAAATCAAGTCTCTATTAAAGTCCCAAGCAGCCAGAAAGTCCAAATCAAGTCTCTATTAAAGTCCCAAGCAGCCAGAAAGTCCAAATCAAGTCTCAATGTAAGTGTCAAGCCTTCAAGTCAAAGTCAAGTCACAAGCCCTTAAATCCAAATTAAGTCTCCAGTGAAGTGTCAGACCTTTAAGTAAGTCAAGTCTCAAGCCTTTAAGTCCAAATTAAGTCGGAAGTTAAGTGTCAAGCCTTCAAGTCAAAGTCAAGTCTCAAGCTTTTAAGTACAAATTAAGTCTCAAGTACAGTCGAAAGCCCTTAAGTCCTAATAAAGTCCCAAATTAAGTCTCAAGTTAAGTGTCAAGCCTTAAAGTCCAAATTAAGTCTCAAGTTAAGTGTCAGGCCTTCAAGTCTAAGTCAAGTCTCAAGCCTTTAAGTCCAAATTAAGTTTCAAGTTAAGTGTCAGGCCTTCAAGTCTAAGTCAAGTCTCAAGCCTTTAAGTCCAAATTAAGTTTCAAGTTAAGTGTCAGGCCTTCAAGTCTAAGTCAAGTCTCAAGCCTTTAAGTCCAAATTAAGTCTCAAGTAAAGTTGAAAGCCCTTAAGTCCTAATAAAGTCCCAGAGTAAGTCTCAAGTTAAGTGTCAAGCCTTCAAGTCCAAGTCAAGTCTCAAGCCTTAAAGTCCAAATTAAGTCTCCAGTAAAGTGTCAGACCTTTAAGTAAGTCAAGTCTCAAGCCTTTAAGTCCAAATTAAGTCGGAAGTTAAGTGTCAAGCCTTCAAGTCAAAGTCAAGTCTCAAGCTTTTAAGTACAAATTAAGTCTCAAGTACAGTCGAAAGCCCTTAAGTCCTAATAAAGTCCCAAATTAAGTCTCAAGTTAAGTGTCAGGCCTTCAAGTCTAAGTCAAGTCTCAAGCCTTTAAGTCCAAATTAAGTTTCAAGTTAAGTGTCAGGCCTTCAAGTCTAAGTCAAGTCTCAAGCCTTTAAGTCCAAATTAAGTCTCAAGTAAAGTTGAAAGCCCTTAAGTCCTAATAAAGTCCCAGAGTAAGTCTCAAGTTAAGTGTCAAGCCTTCAAGTCCAAGTCAAGTCTCAAGCCTTTAAGTCCAAATTAAGCCTCAAGTCAAGTCTCAAGCCTTCAAGTCAAAGTCAAGTCTCCAGTAAAGTCGAAAGCCCTTTCGTCCTAATAAAGTCCCAAATTAAGTCTCAAGTCAAGTGTCAAGCCTTCAAGTCCAAGTCAAGTGTCAAGCCTTCAAGTCCAAATTAAGTCTCAAGTTAAGTGCCAGGCCTTCAAGTCTAAGTCAAGTCTCAAGCCTTTAAGTCCAAATTAAGTTTCAAGTTAAGTGTCAGGCCTTCAAGTCTAAGTCAAGTCTCAAGCCTTTAAGTCCAAATTAAGTCTCAAGTAAAGTTGAAAGCCCTTAAGTCCTAATAAAGTCCCAGAGTAAGTCTCAAGTTAAGTGTCAAGCCTTCAAGTCCAAGTCAAGTCTCAAGCCTTTAAGTCCAAATTAAGTCTCCAGTAAAGTGTCAGACCTTTAAGTAAGTCAAGTCTCAAGCCTTTAAGTCCAAATTAAGTCGGAAGTTAAGTGTCAAGCCTTCAAGTCAAAGTCAAGTCTCAAGCTTTTAAGTACAAATTAAGTCTCAAGTACAGTCGAAAGCCCTTAAGTCCTAATAAAGTCCCAAATTAAGTCTCAAGTTAAGTGTCAAGCCTTAAAGTCCAAATAAAGTCTCAAGTTAAGTGTCAGGCCTTCAAGTCTAAGTCAAGTCTCAAGCCTTTAAGTCCAAATTAAGTTTCAAGTTAAGTGTCAGGCCTTCAAGTCTAAGTCAAGTCTCAAGCCTTTAAGTCCAAATTAAGTCTCAAGTAAAGTTGAAAGCCCTTAAGTCCTAATAAAGTCCCAGAGTAAGTCTCAAGTTAAGTGTCAAGCCTTCAAGTCCAAGTCAAGTCTCAAGCCTTAAAGTCCAAATTAAGTCTCAAGTCAAGTCTCAAGCCTTCAAGTCAAAGTCAAGTCTCAAGTAAAGTTGAAAGCCCTTTCATCCTAATAAAGTCCCAAATTAAGTCTCAAGTCAAGTGTCAAGCCTTCAAGTCCAAGTCAAGTGTCAAGCCTTCAAGTCCAAATTAAGTCTCAAGTTAAGTGTCAGGCCTTCAAGTCCAAGTCAAGTCTAAAGCCTTTAAGTCCTAATAAAGTCCCAAATTAAGTCTCAAGCCCTTAAGTACAAATCAAGAGGGAAGCCCTTAAGTCCATGTTAAGTCTCCAAAAAAGTCTGAAGCCCTCCAATCCAAATAAAGTTTCAAGTCACATCTCAAGTAAAGTCTCAACTCCTTAAGTCCAAATAAAGTCTCAAATCAAGCCCTTAAACCCGTACACCCAAATTAAGTTCCATGCCCTTGAGTTCAATTCAAGTCTCAAATTAAGTCTCAAGCCCTTAATGTCCAAATCAAGTCTCAAGTTAAGTCTCAAGGCTTCAAGTCAAAATGAAGTCTCTAGTCCTTGAGTCTAAGTCAAGTCTTCATCTTATCAAAGCAAGTCTCAAGTCCTTAACGGAAAGTCTAGTTAATTTTAAGGACTTGTCAAAACTAGTCATGAACAGGCTGAAGTAAGTTGAGAGAAGTCTAAGTCAGGTCTTGAAAATCTTTGAAAAGCAAGTCTCAGGTTTTTATGTCAGCTTGAAGTCTCCATGTCTTTGTCTGCTATTAGAATTAAAATGACACAGCATTTAAACTTCGATGTGTCGTCCTATAATCACACACGGTATGCAAACACGAGTTTCAGGTCTTTAGGGAGTCAGGTCTTAAAGTCAAGTCTCAAATGCTCATTTTTGTGACTTGAGTTTCAGATCTGAAGTCTGCAGCTCTGATAAACACACATCCACCCTGATACGTTCGACTCTCACTACAGCGTTGATGCTAAAAACACAAAGACCCTGGATTAAACACATTCCCACCCTCCTTCATCTATTCCCAATTAGTGCGCCGAGCTGTTGCTGTGAAAGATCTGAAGGTCTCCATTTTCATAGATGGGACTTGAAGTTTTAGTTTCTCCAATTTGTTAGATCTCTGGAAGACTTTGATGGGACACACTGAGGAGATAAAGCACCAAATCCCCCGAGGAATCCTTCACACACACACACACACACACACACACACACACACACACACACACACACACACACACTCACACACAGATACTGTACATGCAATAAATCAGTCACGTGAGAACAATCGCATACCTTCATAGAGCGTGATCGTTAACCTCCTGAACCCTCTCTCTCACACACACACACACACACACACACAGGGCTGAATATATACACAGGCACCATACATGTCTAAATACATATACAGCGCATCAGTATGGCCTGATCTGTTATGACTTCGGGGCGGTAATAATATACCTAGAACAGTCAGGAGATAACTTTAATGATACGCTGAGCTTCATGGCTTCTGAACTTCAAACTCTCAGCGTGTGTGTGTGTGTGTGTGTGTGTGTGTGTTGATGGCTGTATTACTAATGTAGCATCAGACATGAGGCTCAGAGTATCACTGGGCTGTGTTGAACACAAACAGACCATCATTCTCCCCCATACACACACACACACACAAACACACACAACCTGACCCCTGAGTCACACACTCTTCTTCACGGTTTTCATCCTCTACCTCCTCTCATTTGTTGATGTTTTGAAGGAGGTTGGAGTCCACGTGTTTCGGCCCGTTACACACACATCATGTACCAATTGATTGAGTCATTTCTGTGCAGTGATTAAATCAATCAGCCGACTTACTTAGACTCTACTTAATACACTGAACCATTGTTTTTATACTTAATAAGACTAATGGAATTAGCTGTTACGGGCTCAGTCTCTCCCGCCTGCTGCAGTTAAACACTGTGTTGATGCCAGAGTCCAATCCAACACAAAGTTTCCATTTAATGACCACAATCCCTCAAAATATCACTATTTGATCACTGGCAAGCACCAACGTGGAAGACGTGCACGACTGTTATTTTTCCACATTGTGCATTTTGCCCACCTCCGCGGCTGGCTGTGGATTGTTGCTATCAGGTTACTGTTTTGCTCCGCTGAAGGTCTGTTTTTGTGTCAGGTGTGATGTTTACAATATGGAATTGCAGTAATTTTAGAAAGGAATGAATCGCACTTTAAAAATAAACTCTCCCTATTAAGCAATGCCACTGCTGCGATTCAGGTCAATGTCTCTCTCCAGAAATCATGAGTTACTCAAGATAGTCCACAGACCTTGTTGTGAGCAGTTTCATGTGGGAACTATTTTATTTCACAGTCATATCATCGTGCAGAAGGAAGTGTGCATCTACTCATGGACGAAAGGCTCGTGCATGTGACAGCACGAGATGTAGTCATTTCAGTCTGGAATCTGGCGTCTAGACCCCGGCCTCATCGCTCTCCGCAGATATGTTTACATGAGATAGACATGTTAGTCCCCTCCTTTAGCCGGAGCCTGCAGGCGGATGTTGGGGTGGAGGTGGGGCTGAAAGAGCAAGCAGCAGTGCTGATGCAAAGCAGCACGTGTTTGCAGGTGGAGGTGACTGCCTGAACTAGCTCGAAGGCATCGCTCCATTAATGGCGTCATTCTCAGTTGAGCTTTAACACTAGGCCAAGACTAGTAGAAGACACACTTCCTTCTGTACGGTGATATGGTTGGTGGGTGTAGCTCAGTAGAAAGAAAATAGTCCCTGCATGAAACTGCTCACAACAACATCTGTGGATTATCTTGAGTAACCAGGTCATGATTTCTGAAAAGAGGCACTGCAAGTGTTTTTAGCACTTTGAGCATCACAAGCCGAGTGCGATCTAGTTCCATTATATTAAGGGGAGAAGGCAGACATCGCTACAGCCAATATCTTCAACACTGTGCAACTCATACCAAAACAATCTAGACTGATAAATAGCAAAATCTTACACAAGTAAGAGAAAAAGTATGTACTTTTGATTTGGGGGTGAGCTGTCACTAGAAGGACAATGGTGGAATGCACTTGGACACATTGCATCACTGAAATAAAAACAGTGAAAAAAAATATTTTACATTTCACAGGACATTTGTGTCACAGTTGAAGGTGAAGTAATGCTGCACCTAAAATTAATATATGGCAGGTTTCTCTCTCATGTCTTACCTATACACTTCATTTTATTTTTTATTTTATTTCATTTCATTTCATTTTTATTTTCTTTTATTTCATTTTATTTTATTTTATCAAAGGGCTGTGGGTGAAGTGAGAGCACAGGGGCAGCTTCTGTGTGTAACTTGATTCACTTTAATGTCCAGAAAGGGACATAGGACAACAATAGAGGCATTTTACATCTTGTATATATCACTCCGCCAAACTTAATCATAACTCTCATTACCTGCACATAATGTGAGCAATATTAAATAGTTCCAAATTTAATGTAAAGAGCAAAATAAAATATGTTAACAGTATGTGAACATTAAATTGTGTAGATGCAAAATAATGAACAAAGAAAAACAAGACGATCTACTGGATACGTCCTCACGAAAATTAATCTCGTCTTACACTGTAGTTCACACCTATGCATCAGTTGTTCAGCAAAATGAGTAGTAGTTATGTTATTTTACATTTGTAAGACCCAGTCTACATATTTGTACAACCTGTTTACTGATATCAGTGCGTTCAGCTGCAGGGGGACGCTCTGTACAGCAGCAGCAGCCGCTCTGCCAGGTCTCTGAACAAAGAGCCGGCGGTCTCACTCCCCACAAAAACAGCATTCCTGTGTCCCGTCTGTGGACCACCTCATGTGATGCCACCTGACTTCCTACTGTACACACTGGCTCACACTTACACCTCTGTAATCCCATGAACCCACATCTTATAATGTTTGTGCACTTACACAGCCACAGATTGACAAACTGACCACCTACACACTGCATGGCGATAAAATGAAGAGTAGGTCAGGTAGAGATTAGCACGTATCTCTGACCTACAGTTCATCCAGTGAAGAGAAGGTCGAGTGAATCAGGTCAGAGGACGTCATGCCTTCAGATAACTGTCCATAAATGTTTATATCAGTGGTAGAAGGCATGCGAGCCATCCACCTTGGATTTATTCCAGTCATAAATAACATTTAGACATGATGATAAAACAGAGACATTTGGCCAATATTTCTATCTAAAAGGATTCAGATTGACAATTGCAGTGAAGTTGGACGGCTGCCTCGCGGGTCTTAGAGACGCGTCGTATCTGCTGCCAGAGCTGATCATAAACAGGCCTCTTGTGACGCAGTATCTCCTCCACACACGTGCCTCAAACTACATCAGGTATCACCTTATTTTGTTAGGGCGCTGTTGACTCCACATAACAGTGACTTTTGTAGACTGTCAACAGCGTCGCTCCTCTATTTGTGTCCAAAACACAGTCTTTGTAATAACCCTTAATGGCAAGCCCCTGGGGACAAAATTAACCTCAAACACAGCCCATTGGAGCACCATGATGTGTTAGCAGAAATATTACATATAAGTGTCTGCTTGCTTTACATTTCAGGTTTCAGTCTCAGCTGCTTTAAATCTGAACTGGGCCTCTGGTCCTGAATCTTTTAGGTTTTTAAAATACCGTCGATGTTGTGTTATTTACCCTCATTCTCTGTGGCTGGACCAGTAAATCAATGGACCAAAAATAATACTACTTCTCTATTAGTTATGCTGATATGTCATGTAACTATGATATGTAGCTTAGAAGCAGGAACATAAAACAGTTGAACTCTTTTTAGGTGGCAGGAGTGAAAAATAGTCTTCTTTAATATCTGTTGCAACCCATTTGTCAGACAAAATGCTGACATTGTACATTTCTACAGATACACTACATTTGCACATTATTATGAAGCGGATATATTGAAACTTTACATTTCAACAGTGTTGTGGTTAATGTGTGATTAGGTTTAGGTACAAAAAACACTTGGTTATGGTTTGGAAAAGATCATGCTTTGGTTTGAAAGACCCGCTTTTGGGGCATAATCCCAACAGGAAACACAGCAAAGACTTGGTAAAAGAAAAAACAACAGCTTTTCTTGGCACCGTCCCAACAGGAAACACAGCGATGTCTCGATAAAACACCACCAGTTTTGTTCTTTGTTGCCTACCATCCCATTCTTCTCCTGATGACATAGACAGTTTATATTTTACATCACTCATAGAAACGTTGATATGAAAAGTTTCTATAAATGTAACATATCCACGGTTTGCAGAAATGTAGGAAGGAGAAAATAAGGAGCAAAAGAATGAATCAGCTGGAGTTATTTTGCTGTGCTCTTAAGCTTCTCGAAGGTTTCAGCGGTGAGAATATACCTTACTGTTATCTCAAGAGGTAATTACTGCAGTGAAGGAGGAACAAGAGCATTTTGAGATCTTAAACTAAGATTGAGCTGCGACATGGGAAGCTCAGAAGCTGACTTTAAACAGTACGACAATGGTCAAAATCTCATATTGATGTTATATTGAGCTCAGTTATGTCTCGGCTGGACAAAGAAGAGATATTGTTTTGACAGTTAGAGAACAATTAGATACAAAATAGGATGTCGGCTCAACAGGATGATTTTTTTCTGAAGCAACTATCATGTTTCCCAAATGATGTGCAGATTTTTAGGCATTCTTTTATCGCAAATGGCTTGAAAAACAGTGCATATTCCTGTCATAAATGGGGGAAAAATCTCCATGGCAGCGCATGCCCCTGGTCCCTCCTAAGTTCGGTCTGAGCCCCGAATATTTACATCATCTCTGCTCCTGCTATCCTTCAGTTCAACAGAAGGTGTGGATTTATCCTGTACCTGCAGCATTAAAAATGTCATTCATCAGATACAAGCAAAAGCACAGCCCTGCTGCAACTCTTTGAGGTCATTAACCCAGAGACAAACAGCCATGGGAACAACCATCAGGTTCATCTGCGTCCGCTGCTGAGGCAGTTTGAGCATCTGGCAACACGGGCTCAGACCCCCAAACAGCTCAGCTCTTTGCAATCACACACAAATCTCTTTGGTCTGCTGGCTTTAACAGAAGCACAGAGAAGTGGTTGTAATAACGGTTGAACTGATCCTGCTAAATAC
This sequence comes from Epinephelus awoara, assembly GCA_035609425.1. Lineage (NCBI taxonomy): Eukaryota > Metazoa > Chordata > Actinopteri > Perciformes > Serranidae > Epinephelus > Epinephelus awoara. Next base: position 33,260,186 of record CM069307.1, on the reverse strand, counting down.
CACCGACAGTGTGTGTACTTTATTGTATTGTGGAGATTTGTATCGGCATAAAAACACACACGGTTATGAAACTAAGCTTAAGCACTTTTTCCCTCAACCTGTGGTCCGCAGGGTAATGTGGAGATTGTGTAATCATAACAGAGGCACACAGTTCACTGCGATGAATTTTTTATCTGTAATCATTTTTATGTTTTTGCCATGTTGTGATATAACATTATATCCTCATTGAAGTAAATTTTTATTTAAGCCATATCCTGCATCCCGTCATAAAATCTGTACAATCTGTAACAAATAACATACAAAAAAGTTGTCACTGCATGCCTTAAATACACTCATTGACTTGCTAATACACAACGTCACACTTAAAAACAATTCTGTGACTGAGTCAGAAATAGACATTTTTCCACTCACACAGCAACAAGTGTGTGCAACAAGTTGGAAACACACTCTGCTGTGTTCCTGTGAGGTGATGTGTGAAATTCCCAAATACTCTCTGACTTCCTCTGCAAAATATACGTCACCCAGACACATTTCCAAAAAACACTCCAGAAATCTGATTACAAGTGTAAATGATGCTGATCCACCTTCCTCAGCTCAGCTCTCAAAAGCTTATCAAAAGCAAAAGAGCAAACTTACCTTGATGCTGTGAAACTCCACACAGCTCCCAGCTCTGCTCCTGGCAGTGTCCGCTCGCCCGTGCTCCATCCCTACTAACATCTCCATGTCCGAGAACCTCTGCCCTCCTGCTGGCATCGTGCACGACTGTGTTGGTGTGTCAAGTCAGATGTCAGCGCTGACAGCCTCAGTTGGCATCAGCTCAGCGTGATACTCTTGATATGCGTCCTCCTCCCACTTTACTGATCTTAATGTCTTCCTCGCCTTCTTTCTGTGTATGTCCTCCTCTTTGTCTTCTGGTCTTCCTCTCAGGTCTCAGGCTCACACACCCTCTTCACCCCTTCACCCCTTCACACCTGCAGCAACGTAGCTCCATTGATAGAAGGTACCATTCAGTCACTAACTGTCCAGTAACAAGTAAGAAAAGGCAGAGTTTCCACTCATGTACTCTCAGCCTCTCTGCTGCTGTCTGTCTGGCTAGTAAGGTGTTTGGTCCTGTCCAGTAGGTCATCCCCACCCCCTCCCACTCCCCAGTCATTCCATGCCTGGACAAGCTCGTCTGGTCCCATTGGCTAGTCAGGTGGAAGAGGGTAAACAGGGGGAGGGGCTGAGGCCAGGAGGAGGAGGAGGAGGTGTAGGGGAAATGGATGAAGGGGGGTAAAAGGGGGGCCTGGTGGCGTCCTCTAAACTGTCACAGAAGCGGGAAAAAGGAGGGAGATGATCAATGTTCTCATGTGTTGGGGCGTCTTTCCTTTCTCTCTCATGATAGGGTCGATTGTCACCTCCTTGTCTCTACTGTGCCGGGGTTGAGGGGTCAACAGGAGAGGCGGGAGAGGCAGCAGCAACAGGGGATCACCATAAGCCTCTTCCTGGGCTAAACAGAACAATGGGGATCCAAGAGAGAGGGGGACCCTAATGGTTTTAAATATGTCAAACTGGGATGAAAGGAAAAAAACAAAAACAAGACAGACACAGAAAATACAAATCAGCGAACAAATAAACAGTGCTGTATAAGTGTATGAGTGTGTGTATCAGTGTGTGGCTGTGTGTCTGTGTGTTGGTGTCACCCCGTGCTGCTCACACAGACAGATACAGTACCACAGTGGCGTTGTCCCCCTCCACCCTCTGCTGCCCCAGTGGCCTTAGCCACTCAAATGCACTGTGCTGTTGTGAGAACAGGCAGCATTGTGTCGAGGGACACACACACAAACACACACAAACACACGCACTGAAGTTTAAATGAGGTGAGGTTGTTTGTATGTACACATGCATCCATTGTGTTCCCTCATTTCTTTTCTCTGTTCCTGTATCACTCTGTATTTAGGATATGACACCACAGGTATTTATTGTAGATGCAAATACATTCAGTCTTTGTTGTGGACAAACCGACAGTCAGTGTCAGGACAGGGGACATTTACATGACACTAGAGAAAATAGATTTATTTTGTTGGTCCGACTGTCCAACTGGACTTTTAAAATACGTGTAAACATCTTCGTGTAACTGAAATTCTAACACAGTTAACACAGTCAGATGGTGCGTTTGGGAGTCTTATTACTGCGCGTATACAGCCAAGCACTCAGTGCATGCTCCACAGTGTCCGTCCCGGCTTTGACCTGATAGTTGAAAGCTTTAAATGTGTAACAGAGGAAGGAGCCAGTAACAACATGGTGAAATCTGCATCCACAGCTGTGCATTTTTGGATGTACAGAGCTGTAAAGTCGTCCACCACGGCACCAGTTAATTGCTAGCTAACCGTAGCTAACTTGTTTGTCAGTTGCTTGGTCTGTGACTTAATAAGTCAACCAGAAAAAAGTCCAGTACTAATTTTTGGCCGATTCAGCATGTTGAATCAATGGGGCAGCCATTTGACAAAAGGCCCATTTCCACCGCAGGAACTTCGGGGTAGTTTTACAGGGCCGAGGCCGTTGGTGCGTGTCTCCACCGCAGGAACCATCACCGAAGGACAGGGGCTAAACAAGTCCCTGTAAGATACTCAGAACGGCCCAGAGAACTCCTAGGTGGGGCTTGGGGTTTACGTCACATCCAGAGCCTGGTAACTTTACAGGAACCTTCCTCCTACTCCGCCCTCTCAGTGGAGACACAGCGGTTGAGAGGGCCGAGCGAGAGGACGTTCCTGTAAAGTTCCTGCCCCCCAAATAGTACCAGGAACTTCTTCAATGGAAATGGGCCTAAAGAATATCAAATCACTCTGGTTTGCCAGCTCAGTGCACAAGAAGAGAAATGTAGAAAATCAAACAACCAAAGTCAAGTGGGCGTGAGATCAAAATAAAGTTGTTATATTACGTAAGATTATTGTGTTTAGCCACCGAGCTTTAAGCAAAAATGGTTCGTAATTGTTTGTGTTAACATCCGGTTTTGTTGTTAAAATGTTAAAGTTTCCGCTGCATAAACAGTAAGATAAGATGAGATGAGATAAGACTTTCTTAATCTCACATAAGGGAAATTCCCATGTTGCAGCAGCACGAGTCAGAAGCAAGAGAAAAAAAGGGAAAAAAATGAATTGAGTGATAAATAAGAAGATTTAAATAAAAAGACCAGCTCAGATGGGCAGTGACACCTGTGTGGATGTGCTAATTTCTACCACTTTTGCAGCGTGATATAGAAAGCAGCATGGAAGCCAGGGAAAACATTACAGCGGTAACTTATTTTTATATCTGTTGCTTTTTCAGTCTTTCTTAAAACATGGTGGCGACTAATTTGGAGAGATTTTCAAGCCATCCATTAGGAAAGGGGCTATGGGCATGACAAACAGGGAGACCACAGTCAGAGGTAAAACAGCATTTTAGGAGCATCTGATATTAAGATCAGGCTGAGACAAGAGGAAGGCTATTTCTCAGAAGCTGACTTTAGGAAGTATGACGAAATGGTCTAAATCTCATATTGATGTTATACTGAGCTCAGTTATGTCTAGGCCGGACAGAGAAGAGATCTTATTTTGAATTTTCCTTTCCTGTGGGTAGGAAGAAAGGACATGACAGGCCAACTGTGGGGCCATCACGGGGGAAACGTCACACACTTTTGGATTCTTTCACAGATGATAAGTGCCAGAAATAGCTGTTTTAAGAGAAGGAAAGAAGAGAGTTTGAGAGAGAAGTTGTAACCCATCACACACCTGAGGAATTGCTGCTTGATGTGGGACTGTCTGATTCTGAAAGTCACAGAGGTTGTCAGACTGCAATATTGAAGGTGGATGGGTCTCAGACATTGTACGATCAGTCGACGAGCACTTTTGTTGGAGTATACTGGCGCCTTAGGAGTGTAGGTTGGGTTGGTGGGTACTTCTGGGGGTACTTCGCATCTATCTGTGAGTCCATTGTATTAACTGCATGACTGGCATGGATGGTCAAAGCCCTTGGGTACGCATCATGTCTTTGCAAAGCAGTCTGTGTATGTCAGAGCAGGATCCCCATCTCCATTCAGCCCTGGTGACAGTGGAGGTTCTGGTGCATGGAAACCAAAACACAAAGGGGCCAGACATGAAGAAGATCTTTCCTCCTCATCTGGGAGCTGAGGACATGAGATACTGTTGCTGGTAAAGACACAGTTGAAGGGATTATAGCCTCCAGTCTGAGATTGTTTTAATGGCTTCGGTCACGTCTGAGGGAGGAAAAAGAAAAACGTCTGGAGAAAGAGAGACGGGATAAACAACATGACAAACCATAACAGTCGCAGAAAAAACCCAGAGCAGGTGAGGGATTATCAGGCTTCAGTTACAGTCTCGTTCCTGTGTGACTTTCATCCTTCAATCAACAGGCCTGGTCTGTTTGCTCGCTGAGCCTCGCAGCCAAAAATGGAAGTGACTAAAATTCTATGAGGTCTGAATGTGAGTCAGCGCAGGTCTGACCTCAGGTGGGTGCAAAAACACACATGATGATGGTAAAATGACGCTAACTGCAGGAGGTCTCATTTGATTGGCTGAAAAGTCACACACTTGTTCCCACTTACCTCATCATCCTCTTCAGTGTATCACCCGCCACTGTCACCAGCTTGTTGTCGGATCATCTGTTACAGCTGAGGGAAGCAGCGTAGGCAGGGAGGACCCCAGTGCAGACGCTTAGGGAGGCAATTTCAGAAAAGATTCATCAGTCCAGGAAAATTGGGGTTACAGGCAGATGAGAGGGCAATGAGGCAGGAATCATCAGTCATGTTGCACCACTTCACTTGCCCCATGTATGTCAGCTATCGACTGTGCTTTGTGTTTAGTGCTTAATATCATATGTTAGCATGCTAATATGCTAAACTAAGATTGTGAATATCACACCTGCTTAATATCAGAATGCAAACAGTCACTGTGAGCATGTAAATGTTTGAATTTTTCTGCTGTGCCAATGAAGATTCTTTTTTTTTAATTAGCAGCAACATTAACTCTGTTATGTGCTGCATGTTGCTGTGGTCGAGAGTCTTCCAAAAGAGTTTTCCAAAGGTTGAATGTTTTCTTTATTTGTATGATCTCACCCTAAAACCATTTGTTCAGGAGATATAATCATTCCCGAACAACTAAAAGTCTCCCTTTCAATATTCAGACAGCATTTCTCATCACATTTTTTGGCTCACATCCTCCCTATGATGAAGGGTAATGTCAAAATGCAGACATAAACACATCAGAATTATGATCTCTGACACACAAGGTTTTAATTCTCTGTCTTCAGGCTAATTTACATGATGAATTACTGCATGAAGCCCACAGGCTGCGAGGTGTTCATTATTTCACAAGCAAAAGGCATTTCTCACCAAGATCACCTTGAAAATATGATAGTAGATCTTTATATTATAAAAAATACTTGTTGCCGTTCCATTAATCCAGTGCTGACCCTGTGCTCCCTCCCACTCCCCCGACATCATCCCACTTGTTGTGACAAGCTGTGAGCTGCAGGAATCAGGCATTAAGATAAGATAAGATAAGATAAGATAACATACTTCAACTGCAGTTTGGACTCACTCTCATACTCCGGCCCAATACCCTCTCTGGACTCTTTCCCTCTGAGTGTTTAGGTTTGCGTCGTGCTCCAGTTTCAGCAGTTTATAAAAGCAATGTGTATGTATATGAAAGGATTACGCTCGCTGTGGTCATGCTGAAGGAACGACGTATCTGTAAAACCTGGAGAGACATTTACTGTAAAATGTAAATATTCTGTCTATCGTCCCATAAATGCCAAAAAATGCACTGAAAATAATGTTTAAAAATCTTCAGGTTTAACTCAATCAGATGCAAGTCAAATCAGGCCGATGAGATGCATGCGCATGTACACTGTGTACCCATTAAGCACAAGAGGAACACTTCAGCATCATACATATTTATGTTTATTATCAATAATTTGAAGGCCTGCTGTTATGGAAATGCAACGTTTCCGGTCCTTGTGATGAAAACATTGAATCAGGAGCTGTAGCTGGTTCATCTGATTAAAACAGCCAACTGTCTGCCCAAACACAAAGGAGACAATCTTACATAAGCTGAGTGACTGGCCAACCTTTGGTCTGGGTGTGGATTTGAGTAATTGGATCATGATTCACTCAAGCTTTCATAATGCCAAACAGACAGCTGACAGAGACAAGCGGGCCAGTTTAAAGATGGCAGAGCGATGCAAGATGTCTAATTAGCGTCTGATTTGCTTGACGGTCAGCACGCAACCAAACGTCTTCATATGAGCCATGTGATAAATGGACAACTTGGATATGATCCACTTGCCTTTACAAATACCAGCAATGAGCGAATATTGTATTTTAAGTCAAATGAAAAGGCTGAATTTTCTAATATCCTAGCCTATATTTTATCTACAAGTGCACGTCACACACTGAGCGAGCCGCCTGTTAATGACGCTGTGGGCTAATGGGCATGTAGCTACTTCCATGTTTCACATGATACGTCATGTTTGTAGTCGACCAATGAAGATGAGTTTACATATCACCTTGGGTTCGTCCTTCACCTTCTCAAAATGATCCCACACTTTGGATTTCCTGCCCAACATGTTATTAACTAGCCTGTGGAATAACCGCAGGTACCAGCCCTGGAGATTCCTCTATATTAGTTCTGCCTCTGGTGGTCGGAGTAAGAGTAGCAGCAGTAGTAACAGTGAATCCTTAGTTCTCTTCAGAGCAGGCTGATGTTCAAACTGTGATTATTGTCCATATCAAATGCATCACAGCCATGTGGTGTTCCTCCCCCTGTTAGCACAAATAATTCAAGCATAAATTTCCAGTGAAAAAATGTGAGAAGATTCATCAACCTCCCTCCCGTCACCACCTTTTCTTATTAAATTTGGACAAATTACCGGCTTGGCTCATCCTCTTATCAAACAGGCCGCTATGTTCTTATAAGGAGATGATCTCCAGGTGATGAATCTTTATTGGTCCTAAGTGTGTGTGCAGAAGACAGCACTGACTGACAGCTCATGTTTTCACCACTTTTAGTTAGTTAGTGAGCTCCAGGCGCTTCCAAGGAGTTAAATGAGTGATTGGACATCTGGCATGAAGCCTAAGGGCTGTGATCCCTCCTCTCGCTCCGTCTTTGCTCCTCTCTTCGCACCCTCTCCATCTCCCTCGCTCCTCCTCTTCACATCTTCTCACCCTCTTCATCGACACTCTTTCTCTCTGTCTGGTTTGTATGAAGGACGGTTCCAGTCTTCTTTTTTTTCACCCCTGTCTCCTCCACTTACCCATCTGCAATATTTTACGTCCACTCTAATGAGAAGTGTAAATCATAAAACTCTCCCTGACTTTCTGCAGGGAGGGATGGTTTTGGTCCACTGACCTCACATTAAATTTTACCACCAAATAATTTTAAAGTACTGGAAATATGTGAGCTGACAGCACCCCACCCACAGATACACATGCAGACAGAGACCCCCTGAGAGATTTTTTTGTTTTTTTGATAAGTCAGTTTTAAGGAATAAATAGCAGTGGTAATGTTTTTTCCCAGATAGAGAGCTGGTGATGGTTCGCTGTATGTGTCACACCAAATGTGACATGGTTGTTTCTGGTTAATGTCTCAGATCGCACATTTACAGATTAAAGGACAAACGGCAAAAATAGCACTTTCTAAACGATCATAATGGCATAACATGGCAATAACAATCATTTACCACTTGTGTTATATGGTGGCTGATCACGTCTACTGTTCAGAGGGTAAGGAGCTCCCGGACCTCAATGTTTTCTCAATGTTTGCGGACATTTTCAGCTGCTGTTCTTCTTTGCGTTAGCCGCTAACTGCTACCATCTACGATTTAAATCTCCTGGCTGTGGGTTGCGCACATAACACATTGAAACGTCACACCTGTGCTGCCTATGATCCCTGTCCTTTTCATACATATCGTTTCAGTGCTGTTACTACCTTTGTTCCCGGCTCGGAGGCAAGACAAATCTTTCCAGCATTCATAACTATAAACACAATCTCTGATGGGCTGACCCATGTCTGTGACACTGTTTAACACTGATAACGCCCTTTTAAATCAAGCGATAACATTTGAACCAGATGTAAATTTCACAATCAAGCAAAGTCATAAAAATTCTGATTTGCATAATGTAGGTAATGGGAGACAGGTTGCAACAGATGAGGCTGTTACATCACTGCTGACACTACACCAATGACTGTTTAAGACGACATGCTCCAAAGACGTGGACGTCAACTAAGCTGTCAGTTTGCCCCCCGTCCTCTGCAGCCCAATTTTAGCTTTGACGTCTTTAAACGTAATTATTTAGTCAGAGACAAGTGGCACAGTTGGATCCGTGGGTGAAGGGAAGGGGCCTGATGATCATTGTTTTGTGCTGGGAAGCACATCGATTGTGGGGAGATAAAGGCTGAGCTGTAACAGATGTGTCACTGTTAAAGGAGGGGGGTTGCTGAGTAAGAACAAAAGGTTAAATGTGAGTCACATACAGCAGATAAGGACGGACAGCAACACAGAGAGCGATGCAGACAGCTAAGAGGTAATCAATTGTGCATGTGCATGAGCCTGAGGGAGAGGGGACATTCAGACAGCTTTTCATGGCGCTGACGACAGACCACGGTACATTCACTGTGCGGAACAGAGGCGGAGGAGAGATTATAAATGTACTGTCCTTTTTTAGCCGATTAATGTTTCACGTTTCGCCACAGATAACTTTTATAAATCCTTTTACAGCATGATAACTCCATTGAGAGGCTGCATTTAGTTCCTGAGCAGAGCTGGAGGTGGGCTAAGGGACAGGTTACACTAGAGATTAAGCTGCTCAAATGACATGTTCGGACAACATGTCAAAAAACAAAAGTGCTTAGGCGGGGTAAAAAGCTGGCCATTTGAGAGACAGGAGATGTTACATCATTGGAACATGGGGATAACGACACACAGTTTCATCTAGAGTGAAAATGTAAACCCATGGCTCTTTCCTCACCTCTTCACAGCCGACCAATCACAGCGTGAAGTGGGTGTGAATGTTGGATTGTCAGTTTGGAAAGTTACAGAAATGCCCCTCTTAATCTGACATCGGAAAGTTTGGGGGGTTACTGAAGCTGTTCGCCCATCCGACAAGCGCTTCTGATGCAGCACACTGGCCCCTCAGCTGCAGGGCCTATTAAGTGAAATTACTCTCAACGCTGAGTCGAGCAAGAGTAAACACACCGAGAGAAAGAGGGCTTGTTTTGGAGGGAGTCAGAGTTCATACGGTTAGCATGTAGCCTTTACATGTGCAGAGGCTGACCACACACTGCAGCTATATGTCTGGCTCATGTAGGTCCTGGTTTCATGGGGAGCAAATCCATGTTACCTAGGGACTGCAGAACCATAAAGTAGAGTACAATGGTGAGACATTCAGTATTAGAGGCACATTCAGTGTTATTATGGGTTTTCACTTGCTAAAAGACAAGAAAAGCTTTTATGAAATACAACTTCAACAACTCTGAGAGCACTTGTCTCTTTCCACGGCTCTTAATTGCACCTTATACCTTTCAAGTACCTTCCCAGCATCCTTCAGTTCACATGCTCCTGGCAGTGCTCTCTGCAAAGGTGCACTGGCTGGTAGCAGATTACAGCTAAATATCTTTTATTTTTCACGTGGATTTGTTTGGCTGACCTCGCTGTGCCCCAGACCTGTAGAGCCGAGGGTGGCAGAGCAGTGTATAAAAGCAGCATGAGGGCATTACATGCTGACACAGAGATAAAGGGCGAAAACATGCAAATATTGGTTAGGGTTTTACCAGGAAGACAAAGACGTGGCTTTTCTTTGACTGAATGAGTCACATTTTGCATGCACATAGCACAGATACAGATACTGACTGGGGCTGAGTATCACTGCACAATACCTTTAAAGTTCCAGTAAAACTTGAGAAATTAGAATGTCTGTACGGTCTCCATCACCTTTAGATCAGGAGGAGGATGAGGGAGAGATTAGCCACATTGTTCTGGAAATGAAAACCAAGGTTTGATCAATAAAATGTGGGCGTGTCATAACACTGAGGCCTCGACTGATGGTGATAACTGACCTTGTCGTCATGCTACAGGGCCCAGAAACAGACACGTCCACAAGAATGCAGACTCATCCGTTACTTTGCCACATCCATGTGAAAGCTCCTTTTGGATGTGAGGTGAACTCCAGGCTGACCCTGAATTCTCAGGGTGGAGGACAGAGATGGTCAGACAAGCAAGAATCAAGGCTCCCCAGCAGGTAAACATTCCTGAGCTGTGATTGGGCCGACACGTGTGCTGTGTGGGTGTGTATGTGTTGGGAGGGGGCGGCCGGAGTCACAGGGGCATTCGTCATGGCAAGTATGCTGTCAATCAGAGGGACATATCTCCCTCAAGGGGCTTAGTTTGATCATATCTGAAGTTTATGTAGGTGAAAGCAGAGCTACAGATGTGACAGAGTTCAGCAGATCAGGAGATGCACTGCAGACTGCTTTCATTCTCATTCACACAAGCTTTTTTTTGCCTGTGCATTGTCTTAGGATGCATTCACGCTGGTCCACTTCCACGGATAGTTCGGTTCATTTGGAGTGGTGTGAACGCTCATTCGAACCTCTGGTGTGGACCAAACGAGCGAATCCTGGGCCACTTGAAAACTGGGGGTCTCGGTTCACTTGGTGCGGTTCGCTTACAGTGGGAAATGCAAACAGACTATCCAGCTAACAAAAGAGAGGAAGTGATGTAGAGCACAGTGCCAACAGCCAACAGCACGAACCCGGAGAAGCAGAGGTAAAAACAGATAAAGTTGGAAAATGTCTTGTGGGCCGACGTGGAGTTCCTGAGGAGATGCAGGTGCCTACTGATGTATGGTCAGAGGACTACATATCACAGTTGCTTGTGGCCAATCGATGAGGAGGGTTTTCTTCTTCCTCATGCTTTTTTTCTTCCTGGTCAGAGGTTGTTTCGGGCAATACTGCCCCCAAACGACTGAAGAAATGAAGGTGTGAAATATTTTGTCATTTCCCGCCCAGTCGAGTCCCCCAGACTATCCTGGTGTGAATGCACCTGTAGACTTTTATTTTCCTGTTCCTGTTTTTTGCTAATATGCGCCATAGTCTGTATCAAATAATGGACCTCCCCACCATGATGTCAGTCACTGGATGGGGACTCATTCTGACACCTCAGTTTTGGAGCCAGATGTGACCATATTCAAAAGAGAGGGTGAAGCTAATCCTAACGCTAGCTGCTAGCTTGGTTAGCACATTGCATTTGCAGCTATTGTTACCTGTGATAATGCTAATGCTAATTTGTGCTAGCAAGAAACAGGCTTAAAACCATCAGAACAAAATGTATTTACCAGAAAAGCTGAACATCTGCCTCCTCAGAGTCTTTTAGTACAACCAAACACTAAACAAGACTTTTTAAGGCGACCAAAATGCAACAAATAACTTTCATGAACTGAAAATTGGGGCGGCAGTAGTTCAGTCCATAGGGACCTGGGTTGGGAACCAGAGGGTCGCCTGTTCAAGTCCCCGTCCGGACCAAAGTATGGAGTGTGGACTGTAGCTGGAGAGGTGCCAGTTCACTGGCTGGGAGCGCCTGTCATGGGCAGCCCCACTCTGACATCTCCTCACTTAGTGCATGTATAGGTCCTGTTTGTGCATATGTGTGCAGACCTGTGTGTAATTGACAACAGAGTGAAAAAATTGAATCCCCCCTCAGGGATTAATAAAGTATATAAATTTAAAATTATTAAAAAAAATACACTGAAATAGCGACACGTGGTCCAGGAATGATGAGGTCAACATAGAATAAAAAACAAATGTTAGATAAAGTAGCGGTCACACTGAATTAGTACATAAATCGACAAGTACAAAAACATATGATCTAAATACTAGAATAAATGGCATAAACAGGACAATAATTAGGAAGTAATGATGTACTTAGACACTTAGCGAAACAAACACAGTGGTACTTACATGCTTCCTGTTGTACTTCACAGAATTAACAAAAGAAAGCCATGAGCTAACACACAGGTGATATGTGTAAAGAATGTGTCTCCTGCCAGTCAACATTATCACACATCTCTTAACAAATACAAGCTAATCCGTCCCCTCAAGGCTCAGCACGCTTCAAACCACGGCAGCTCCGCAGCCAAGGCTGTGGTTAGTGTCACAGCGATGCTTTGATCCAAAATACCTCACAGGTGTCTTTATGAATGGAACACAGTTCAAAACCTCCCATGTTACTCTGTGATGCACACATCTTTGTGTGCTGTACTGTAAAGTGCTTCCTCATTTTTTACATACTTGTAGCCTATGCATTGTACAAGTTACTATCTTTGTTGTCAGGGGTGGAAGAAGCAATCTGTCACTTAGGTAAAAGTATCAGTACCATAGTATAGAAATATTGTTACAAGTGTTAGCATCACAATATACCAGTCACTGAGCAGAACTGACCGTTTCATCACTAAAGTTGCAGCTGGTAAAGGTGACGCTAACTTCAACAACTTTATAATACATCAAGATGTATCAGTTGACTAATATTTTTAATAATCTGGATCTGCAAAGTAACTAAAGCTATCGAAATAAATGTAGTGGTGTCAAATATACATTATTGGCTTCCAAAATACAGTGGAGTAGAAGTATAAGGTAGCAAAGAATTCAAGTGAAGTACCTCAATATTGTACATACGTAAAGTGCTTAAGTAAATATACATTAAACAAAAATATAAATGCAACACTCCCATTCTCCCATTTTTCATGAGTTGCAATTAAAAATCTATGACTTTTTCTTATTTTCTATGCACACAAAAGATTTATTTCTCTCAAATTTTGTTCACACATTTGTTAAAATGTTCTCCTGACAGGTGTGGCATATGAAGACACTGATTAAACAGCCTGATTGATACACAGGTGTGTCTCAGGCTGGTCTCAGTTAAAGTCCACTCTAAAATGCAGTTTAATCACACAACCCGATGCCACAGATCTCTCTCTGCCACAGAAGTTTTGAGGGTTACGCCAGGTTCTGACTCTTTGGGATATCTGAAAATCCAGAAATCCTATTTTTCTTTTCTTCTTCAAGATAAAACAACACATTTTAGAGTGTCCTTTCACTGTGACCATCCCAAGACACACCTGTGCAGTGATGATGCTGTGTAATTAGCACCTTGATATGCCACACCTGTCAGGTGGATGGATTTTCTTGCCACTTGTGCTCACTAAAACAGATTTTATCAAGTTTGTGAACACAATTTGAAAGGGATAAGGGACAAAAGGTTTTGCATTAATTGCCTAATTTTATTCAGTGTAGTAGTTAAATTCCACCACTAGTTATAGACTGTTTCCTGGGAATTGCATTGCTTGAAAACAGCTTTGGTCCATGTCTACTTCCTGTCAGTTGACGTCACTCACATATATGCCAAACATTCCAACAGGAAATACAAAAGTACCCATTTAAAATGTTTATTTTATCAAGTTTAAAATGAGCAGTCCCCCAGGAATTACACCATCACATGATACTCTGTGGCCCAAAAACACTTTTTCCCATTGACTTACATGGTGAAGGAGACTTCTATAAATCAGTGAATCCATTTTTTTTTTAGCTTCACAACCTCATCATTTCACTATTGGGATTTGAAGCCAGTGCTCAGTGCCAAAAACTGCAGTTCCTCTAATGGCCACTTGAGGCTGGCTCCAAAAGTGAATCAATCCCAAAAGACCCAAAAATGTCCATCTTTACAGCAGAAAGAAACACGTATACAGCCTGGTACAAACAGTTTTGGTCTCTATAGCTAACTTCCCCGTTCATGACAACTGTACAAAGGATGAATTTTTATGTAACTCACTCATTTACATTTCATAAGGCTTAAAAACAACATTGGTTAGTTTAGGTAAGCATAGCTCAACCCCACATTCACAGAGCTTTGGTGTAGCCATAGCTGTTGCTATTTCAATGTGTTTTTAGCTCGTAAAAGTTAATTGCAATGTTTTGGTTCTCTAGAAACTGCATTTGGTTTGACTAAAAGACCCTCTAAGGACTCAGTTACTCAGTCTTTCCAGTGAGTGCATGATTTAATGACTTTCAGCCTGTTTTTTAACTCCACCCTCTCGTCCAAATATGGTCACTTCTGACTTCAACAAGCCAAGATGACGATGGGCAAAATTCCATAATTGAGGTTTCTAATTACGAGTCCACAAACCAATGGGTGGCATCAAAGTGGCCACGTCCATTATTTTAAACTTTTCTTTATGGAATGCAATTTACGTTTTCACATGGGTAAATAAACAGTATTGTGCTCCACGTGCAGGGATATGACCCCTCAGTATGTCCAGATTAAAAAAAAGAAATGTATCTGCACACTCGATGCCGTGTTCATCCTCGTGACTGACACACCACCCGCGACAGTGTTGACACAGTGATGCTTGAAGCAGATAGAAGTGATCTGGTGTGCATTTCGGAAATACCACACGTCTTATCAGCACATGATCGGATTTCTGGAAACTGGAAAGTCAATGTTGTTCTTGGAGGTGAGTGAGGTCTGACTGTGTACAGTATTGTCTTAGAGGCTGAGGCTAATCTGACACTTACATCTTTACTGGAGAGAGGAAGAGGCAGAGGAGGAGAGGTTTCCCTTTTCTTTCCAAAAATAGTGGCGTTGACATACCTATAAGCACTCATGTCCACACATCAAATAATTCACATTAACCCCCCCTGCGTCCCGAAGGCTTATATCTCATCCCCATCTCACTTCTAATCCCAGGATATTTATTGTTAAGATTATGAGTTGAATTTATTCCTTCTCAGGGGAGCTTTAAAATCAGAGCGAACAGTCAGAGGGGAAATATGAAATACTGGTCCTCGGTCAAATGAGGACAGATGAGCTGCACAGTGAACGGATACAGTCAAGATGTCTTACTCTGTCTGTGCTACTTACTTACAGGCAGTGATAACTACGTATATTAACCAAAGTAGTACACTAAATTCTATGTATTTGTAAAAAATCTTTTTATGATACTTTTACTCTTCTACATTTCAGGGCAACTGTTGTTACTGTCTAAATTAAGTTTTTTTTTCACTTACAAGACATATAAAGACCTAATAAAACATGATATTTTATTACAAATTAAAACACCCAACAGTTTATTTAAACAAGTACGTCATTGACAGAAAATTAAATGGCAGCTGCTTTGAGAATCGGCAAAGGTAATTTTGTCGTTTAAAAATGCCAAAGATTTCATGGTTCCAGCTTCTCAAATGTGAGGATTTGCTGCTTTTCCTTTAATAATTTTAATTTATTTTTGATCATTTATAGATTTGGACTGGTTTGATTGGACAAAACAAACATTGTGAAAGGTGTCACTCTGGGATTTCAGTAATTGTGACAGGATTGGAGATGCAGAATTTTTACAAACCAACAATTTATTGGTTATTAAACAAAATAATCATCAGATTAATCCATAATAAAAGATTTTGGTTGTTATGATATAATGGTACATATGATATCCTGCGAAAATGCACACACAACGGTTTGCACGATATCCTACGAATCAGCTCCCCTGGAATAACGTGACGTACTTAACGTAAAGTTCCAGAGGTCAGGTTCAAGCAAGTAAGGTGACTGTGGTTAGGCTCAGGGAAAAAAACACAGTGAAGATGTACCTTAAAATGATTCAAAGTTCCCACGGGCTCCGAACACCAGTCTCTTGGGGTAAAGTGTCGTGGAGATGGGTATTCAGCTTGCTTTCTTGGAGTTATGCTGTGTAGCGTGTGAAATAGAGTATGGTGAAGGTGCTAGGAAAGGTAGCATCAGCACTGTCTCTACCTGGAGCTCGCATAAACGGAGCCTGTTTGTTGAAGGTGGCAGTGCTGTTTGGGCTGAGAAAGCCATGTGTAAGTAAGGTAAAGGAGGTTGTTGGGTTGGTGCGGGGAGCAGTGAGAGCTGGCATTAGGGGAGTGTCTCTGGGAAGCCAGAGATCACTGTCTAGCCTCCTGGAGGTGTCGTGGGACAAACTAGACGAAACACTGGTGAAAGGAGGTTCCAAACTGATGACCCCAAAGACATGTTAGTTATCACTGCTCACCTGTCTGTATAGTTAAGCCTTGCCATAATAGCTTATCATAGGGCTTCGGAGGTTTTTCACTGAGCGCTGATCCTTTCTCTAGAGCACAAATTTGTTGTGTTTATTTGAACTCTAACTTCAATCAGTGCGTTGGTCAAGGGACCGCAGCTTTCCCAAATATGTGGGTTATACATGAATTACTAGCTCGATTAATTTGAATATGTTCAAATTCTGGTGCATCACTTTCACAGGAAAACATGTGAATAGTGCCTGACAGCAGCCTGGATTTAGACCAAGTTCTGTAATTGTCAACTACAGTTGAGGAGATAATGACAGAGGAAGTGAACACTCAATGTGACTCTTAATCACACTGTAATAGTCGGATAGAGCTTCTTTATTTCTGAACAAGAAGGCCAACTTCTGAAGATGGATGTGAAACGTGCATTTCAGTCCCATGACACTCTTATTTCTCAGAAATAAAGAGCAACTTTTAAAATCCAGTGGGAGTTGAGATTCGTAGCACAGTCCGTGGGGAGTTGGGCTGGGAACTGGAGGGTCATTGTCAAGTTCCTGTCTGGACCAAATATGGAGCATGGACTGGTAGCTGGAGAGGTGCCATGGTGCATTTGAGCAAGGCACCGAGCCCCCAACTGCGCTGAGCACCTGCCCATAGTCAGACCCCTCATTCTGACGTCTCTCCATTTAATGCATGTATATAGGTCCTGTTTGTGCGTGACAATGTAGTGGAGAAAAAAAGATTTTAAAGGGATAAAGAGATATGAGCTTCGACAATCATTACATGTCTTGAACTCTGTCCCATGGAAACAATTGTGTAGTTTTGAATTGTAAACACAGCACTTGAACTCTTCATTGCACGGAGCATGTGCTGTATCTTCCTCCTTCTGCTGTCAGAATTTATAAGAAACACCCCAATAAAAACGTGGTTTATAGGAAGTCGAGTTTTTTATGCTGTGCAACTTTAAGTGAGGATGATGATACAAGACAGATGCAGGATGAATGTCATAAGGAAGGCTCAAGGCTGTAATGCTTGATTTACGCCATACCCTTTTCTTGGCATGTTAGGGGGAACGCACGCTTCTTCTCACTCTGAAACTGAAAGCTTTATTGCCCTTTGTAGCGGAGGTCTGGGAACCAGAATACAACAAGGTGGAAAGTCAGAGGAAATGAAAGAGAAAGTGATCAGTCTTTCCATGCTGCGACTCAAACAAGGACTCTTCTGAGGAAACGTGGCCGTTGTTCCATTGTTTACCATGAAATGGCAACAGCTGATTATAATCAACGGGAAGTATCATCTGGATTTGTTTTAACAGCTGCAGAGGGACAATAGTGAAGGTTAGCACAATAACACACTATACAAATAATGGAGCCACAGAGATGTCACCCATTGGTTTGTTAGGCCATTGCCATCTTCCACTGAGCCGTAAGTGACCACATTTGGACAAGAGGGTGGAGCTCTGGAGGAGTGAGGAGTGGTTGGCTTTATGATAAGTGTTTTCTTTCCTTGAAATCATCATACATTAGGCTACTTTTAAGACAGTGTTTTTGATCATTGTAATAACCAGCTCATTGTCTTTACATTTTAAGTAAGTCTCTCAGCATCTTAAATGGCTACTAAAATGAAGAAAAGCGTCTTCAAGTTTACGAGGAAGGCAGTGTTTTTTCATTAGGATTCCTTCAGTGTTCATCATTTATGAGGTTTTTACAGGGAGTAGAATTATCCACAGAGGTCTCCTCCTCTTCAAAACAAACAGACCTGATAATAAAAACAAGTAAAAATAAGAATATAGCAGTTTCAACTTAAAAAACAGTGTCTCTCTGACACTCGTTGGCTGACACAGGACATTTGGGAGGGTCATGAGCAACACATTCTCACTCCCACGTTGCATATATCAACATTTGGTCATGGAGTTTCCACATTGGTACCCTGGGTTGTTGACGTTCTGGGACACCGTGTCAACTTTTGCCAGTATTTTCTACTTTCAAAATACACCTCAGTTTTCACAGGAAATTTACAGTTTACATACAGTCTCTTTCAAAATAAAAGCACTATGCTGTGAATTGAAGTTTTTTTCCTTCAACAACTGACTGTGATTCAACTGATGACCTCTCCACTTCTGCTGCTGCATTTAAACCCGGTCTCTGCATCCACTCTTCGCCAGTTCGTCCAGTTTCCCTCATTGGTAACGCCCGGCTGCTAAATCAGTTAGATTTAGTAAAACAGTGATTTTTTTGTGCTCGTTCACTTTTTGATCACAGCTTTTTTCTCCTTTTGTTCCAGTCCAGCACCTCTCCTTTTCCGCCTCGCCCAGCCCGTCTCTGTCCGTCTGCCTCCGGTCTCCCTCCCTGGATTCCCTCACCTGCCCTGGCTCCCTGACTTCCCCAGAATCCATCTCCCAGACCTGTTGGACTTTTGTGTTCTTTATGAATAAACATTTGAAGTCTGCAAGTCTGATATCATAAGATGTCAAATGACTAAAGTCCTTAATCCAGCATACATACACACAACAAAGTTTTTTGTTTGTTTGTTGATTGTTTTGACATTTTCTCACCTTTCTTGCTGTCTTCATCACAGTCCCTTTGCACTCATATGCTTTGATTTTTCTTCTTAACGCCATATTAAACAGGCTGAATCAGCAACAGACTGAACTTACGACCACCTCTGGGTGCTCTACTTGTGAACAGATTTCCCTGTGCTTTCTGCTCTAGTGGTCATAAAAAGTTCATTGTTTATACAACAGGCCTACACATCATCAAAATCTCTATCTCACAGCTGATGCAGTTTCCATTACATAAAAGCTGTGTTGGATTTTATGGACATGATTTCAAACCAGACACTGTTTTATTATCAGTCTATACAGTGCTGTGTTACAGTGTTCCTGACCTAATTCTAAGAGCAGCAGATTCATAGCTTTATGACACCAGGCGCTGCAGAGCTGACACATGATCGAGAGTCTCATTAATTTAATTTACTGAGGCCATCATCACCCTGAAAGTTAACTCTGGCTCCGGCTGTGTGAGCATTAGCTAGCCCTCTGGTTCTCTGCCAGTGGAGCATTAGCGATCCAGGTTAGGACAGTTAGCTCAGAGTGCTAATGAGGTCCATTTATTCTGCACTGGAGACAGGCTAAATATTGTCTCTCATAATACCGCGCTAACAGCTGAATACATCAGGGTGCAAAGCTACTGACGATCAGCCAGAGATGAGGAGCAGAGGCCGGCTTGTTTGGATTTCAGGCAGAATGTAGAATTAAGGGCAAAATTTCAGTGGAGAGGTCAGAGAGATGGGGACAGGGCTGAAATGTCGACAGTTTGAATCCAGAATCAGTTAAAAAAAACTGAAACTCAGCCTCAGTAGAGATGACAAGATGGATTAAGGTGTAAGCACATCTTTCATGGTGCAGGATATTAATGATCAGAAGTGTTACATACTTCAGTGGCACTTTGTAATAAATTACTCATTTGAATAATTTCACAAGGAAAAACACCTTCTGACTCAAGCCTTTCAAATGTGAGGATTTCCTGCTTTTTCTGTTGCGTTTAACAATATATGAATCTCAGAGTGTATGCATTGTCTCAGCCCGGTCTCACGTCTAACTCATCAAACACTGACACCTGGTCAGTGGCCCTTAGCGTCAGATACTGACTGTTGAGGCTCTATTTGTGGGGCTATGCAAGCAACTCTGCATAGTGGTGGGTGTGAGTGGAGGTGAATGGGTCAAACAAACGGACTTTCACCTGGGAGCCTGCCAATGGCGTAAAGTAATTACGATGGGCCCCAGTGCACACTATCATGCACATATTGTCTCGTCACATGATCAGAGACTTGACACTGGATGACATCAACATACATATTACCCAACAATCATCACTGTATATAACATAGTGTTCTAGTATGTGCAGCATGCAACACATTCTCACTTAGACTTCGTCACATATTGATGTTTGGTCATGGACTTTCCACGTCCACATACAACGTGCAAGGTATCCCGGATGTGTTGGTTGTTGATTTTTTGGAGTGCCGTGTCAAGTTCTGCCTGTTACATGTATCGTCTTCTTTCAAAATACACTTCTGTTTACACAGGAAATTTACTGTTTACATACAGTTTCAAAATAAATACACTATGTCGATACAACATCGCAAACTGACTTTTTTTTTTCTTTAAGAACAACACTTGGTTGGGTTTGGGGAAAAAATAACAGGGTTTGGCTTTATGATCTTACAGGACATGAACAGCGCTCTCCCAGGTGAAGGTCGTGGGTTCTTATCTCAAGATGTCACATATCATCAGTCGTCCTTCACGTCTACATATGGCAGCCAAGGTATCTTCCTGCATCTGCTGCCGCTTTAACTTTCGTTCTAGTCCCACGTACTTTAGTTGCCTAAACCTGAGGAAGTAAACCCAAAAATGAAGTTTTTTACCTTCTTTGTAAGTTTACTTTGAAAAGACTCTGAATGCATTTGACGTATGGAAACTGTACATTTCCTGTGAAAACAGGAGTTTATTTTGAAAAGACACAGTGCATGTAACCAGCATAAACTGACACTTGGTTACTGATCATGTGTCAGTATCTGACGAGTTAGGAGTGAGAACGGGCGCTACGCTTCTCCTATGATGCCATCCCAGTATTCATGGTAGATCGCTGTATGAGCAAAGTGCAAAGCTGTGGCATTTAAGGAGCTAGCACGCATGGCCAGGCTCACCACAGCAAACCACAGAGATGCTTGGATTACAACAAACACAGAGGGAGCATGACTTCATTCTCTGATTAGGATGCCGATACAGGAAGTAGTGGCTGCTGTATTAATGCTCTGAATGTTACATACAGAATCTTTTTTGGAGGTTTTGGATTGAAAACTATGTCAAATTGGGCTCCGGAAAACTGACAGGACTTTTCAAAAATTATTGCTGATCATTTATAGACACTTAACGAGTAAGTGAATAACAGGAAATATATGATTAACAATATTGTTAGTTGCAGCCCTACAAAAAAATGTGTATCTGGTTTATAGTAAGTTAATAACATGGTGCTCTCTTTTCATCATCCGAACAAATTCAGATGTGTATCTGCTCTGGAAATTAGGTCACTATAAAAAAAAGTTCTGATTGATGGAAAGCAGAATACTTGTAAAAAGGGAGAGGAGATTACTCAGCAAATATGGCCTTGTTGAGGAGTATTTGTCAAGTCATGCTCGGTGTACAGCGAGGCGGCGCTGGGTGGTGAGACTGCATCAGCAGCTTTTATCAGTTATTTCTAGGAAAGTATGGACCTTAACTCTGAGCTGAAGGCTGGAAGCAAGACTGAAATGAAACACAACAATGAAAAAACACAAAGAATGCAAAAGATAACAAACATAATTTCAGAGTAAAGCTCCGTTAAGCAGCTGGGAGGAGCTGCAGTTGTTTTTGGCAGCGCTGCAGTAATCCGCCCACATCAGCCATTAATAAACAGCTGGTTTATCATTGAGCTGTGTCCAGCAAAGTGTCGAAGCAAATGGGTCAGAAAATGTCTCCATTTCTCATTATTCTGAGTGAAACAAGTTCATTATCTCAAGTATGAAGGGACCAGATTCTGTAGCTGCAGATGATAAAAATCCTACTTTACAAAAGAAAATTGAATGTGGAAAAAACAGATGTGGCCGATGTTAAATGCCTTTTTTTATGTCACCATGTTGCAGGTGCTCCAGCTTCCTCCCACAGTCCAAAGACATGCAGGTTATTTAGTGACTCTAAATTGCCCGTAGGTGTGAATGTGAGTGTGAATGGTTGTTTGTCTCTATGTGTCAGCCCTGTGATAGTCTGGTGACCTGTCCAGGGTGAACCCTGCCTCTCACCCAGCATCGCCTGACACCAAAAGGCAACTTTTGTGGCGAAATGTTATGCTTAGGTTGGATGGCACCTGTCATGGTGGTATGACACGGTGTGGTTGAAACACTGCCAGTAATGATGTAATGTAGGGAGCTGGAAAGGGAGGGAAGGTGGATGGGTCCAACAAACCCTGAACTTTCACCCAGGAGGCCAGTGTCCCCTGCCGGTATGAAATTATTTTTTTAACCCTAACCACGAACTTTTGTTGTCCAAACCGAACCATGTGCTTTTGTTGACGTCCCGGCGTTGGTAGCAATGTCCCATGATGTCAACATCAGACGCAGGAGGATAGCTAGCACATAATATGTAGATGTGAAAGGCCACTGACAAAGCTGCGACATGTGACAACTTCAGATGAGAACTTCTCATAGTCATCCTTATTTAAATCTCTGTCGTCCCATCCTTTGTTGCCAGATCGTCTTTACCTTTGAGTGAGACTTCCAGAGTTTTCCTAATGTGTCTTGTGAGTGTGTTTTTGACCATTTTTGCTTTTTAACCCACCTTTTTTCCTGTCGATTTGGATCCCTTTGCCTGTGTTACTGATGACCCGTGTACCGACCTGAATCTCATTAAAGACCCTGAACTTTTTGTCTGAGAGTCTGCTTTAGATACATATAAAACGTATGAATGTAATGTGACTGGGGGGCCTTGTCCATCCCACTGATACATCTCTAACATCTACACATGCCTGTGCTCTTTATGATCAGCAGTGAAGCAGAGAGCTGATCTGATGCAGTGAAAGTGAAGCTGTTGATTCAAGGCTGAGCTCAAGCTGAGTCAGAGGAGATGGAATCTGATGTATGCACTGACCTCACACTCCCACACCTGGATCTGAGTTCGTCTTCAGCTGACAAAGTGCAGGTCTGTGTGTGCATATACATATTTGTGGTGAAGCATATGCGTGTGTGTTAACAGCCTGACACCGCAGCACACACAGTTGCAGCGAGGCGTGAAGTCGATGACTCAAGTCTGCTGAAACTCTTACTGTCAGTGACGATCCTCTTCTTCTGTACCTCCTTCCCTCCGCCTCTCTCATCCCTCCGCTCAGCTGCACACTGGCTATAGGAATGTACGCATATGAGACAGTGTGTGTGTGTGTGTGTGTGTGTGTGTGTGTGTGTGTGTGTGTGTGTGTGTGTGTGTGTGTGTGTGTGTGTGCATGTTGTTCTGATGTCTCAAGATGCAGGTTAGTCCAGCTATGACTTAAATCCTAACTTTGAATACACAACTCTGGCTGCTGAGGACAGAAACAAAATTCTAGTTTGGTGAATCACTGGTTGAATGTTGAGGTTTATTCGCGGAAACTGCGACATTGGTTTGCTTCACACGAACACAGCTGTCTGGTAAAGTAAGCAAAATGATGACACAAAGTCAATAAGCAAGGGTACAAAAAACCAGCAACAATTACATGTTGACATGATAAGGACTTTCCAGCTCCGTATATTAAGGTTTTCTCTATAAAACGATATGCTACTATCACCAGATACGCCACCCAGAAGCATAACATACTGTCACGAAAGGTGCCTTTTTGCGTCTTTTTTAAATCAATGACAAAGCGATGATATTTGACGACTTGGGAATGAGAGCGAGCTGCATAACTACAGCTTCCACCTCCATCGTGTGATGCAGTCTGACCCAAAAAGACTTTCTCCCATAGACTTACATTGAGAAAGAGACATCTGTAAATCAATGAATAAATGTTTCTGATCATCAGTACCCCCCACAAAAAGACAGGGATTTGATCCATTTGGGCCGAGAACATTTCAAAAGTCTAGAAGAGCCATGAATAAGTGATTTTATCACTATTAAAGTTAGCAAAAGGGGTAAACTGGAAGTTAGCCGCTCGACCAGTGGAAGTCTCCAGTGCACTTGCTTTATGGGCCTAGTGATGCAGAAGTCAAACTTTTTTGGCTTCATGCACCACTGAGCAGCTTTCATAGATCCGCCTGCAGCTCTGGATCCAGTTCTCTTTATACATGATGTGTGCTCATGAACGACTTGTTCTTCGGCTCAAAGGCTGCATGCTGAACAACAGTCTAAACATGAGTCATGATGATTAAGACTGTGAAACAGCGGATCTCAGAAGTTACCTGGTTTCTATGCACTATTGTGCACCATACAGATCAGGATTTTGGATTCATTCCCGTTTGCGAATCAAGATAACATCACAATGGCACATTGCCCCCACCTCCATTCACCACATCCTTGCTGCAACACCATGACTAATTTTTCTGTCTGAATCATGTGTTCATACTGTGCAGCATCAATAGACTTGCATCAGATGTGGCGACATAATGTAGATCTGTCATCACTAATGTCTTTGATAATCTACTCCAGAAAAGGGTGTAATGCTGTAGGTCATAGAGGTCTGCAGAGGAGCCAAGTGGACAACTCCCAGATCTCAACACTTCATTTTGGTTTGAAACAGTATAAAAGCTGTGTTCAAGTTCAATACAA
The DNA here is from genome assembly GCA_035609425.1 of Epinephelus awoara. Classification (NCBI taxonomy): domain Eukaryota; kingdom Metazoa; phylum Chordata; class Actinopteri; order Perciformes; family Serranidae; genus Epinephelus; species Epinephelus awoara. The sequence continues at coordinate 33,235,769 of CM069307.1, read as the reverse complement.
GTATGCAAACATCCTCACAGAACCCAATCTGAGCAGTACCGTCAATCTTTTTGAATCACTGACAAATTTATGGTATGGACTGACGCTGATATGTAGGTTACTGTGTTCTTGCACTCACAAATTGAAAACAATTATTGCTCTTAAATCTTGCTGACAGCCCACAGCGTATAACACACCAGCAGAAATATGGCTGCAGCGAATATTCCCCCGTGAGGCACGGTAAAGTGATACTTGAGATCTTATCTGAGTCGGGTGACTGATTTTAATCTCAGTCAAAACAGGTGAATTTGAGTCGTGTGTGCAGCACGTGAGCAGAGAGGCCCGAGCTTGCGCTGGGATGAAATTTAACAGGTCCAAGGTAACAGTTTTTGTACACCCCTCCTCAAGAAACACGTGAACTTTTCCACTTCAGAAGTGAAATGATTCAGAGAGCTCTGTGGTGTATCCACTGATATACGGCATTCAGAAACAGACATTGTATCCAAAACCAACAGTTGCCTCCACAATGTATCATATATTGGGACTGTATACTCTGTAATTAATTTACATTGAGCTCAGGGGAGGAATCCCATGACTCAGACATGCAGAGATGAAACTAATTAAGCGTGGTTATTGATGCTGGTGTTGTGATAAAAACTTTGCGAGACTTTTGACTCACTGGCGAAATGTTTTTATCTTAAACTTCACAGCGACCTCACAGGGCCAAGCCAAAACAACATTTGTTATAGTTTATAATCAGCGTGTGATATAAACTGAACTCAGGCAACATTTTTCCTCCAAAAGCATCTGTAAAGAAACGATGCCGCAGGAAGTAATAATAATTGAAAGTGATGATTGCAAAGCTGGAGCTGGACTTTTCTTGCTGATTTCCTCAGAAAGGAATAAAGTCAACAAGATGCCTGGGTCAGCAGCTGGCCTCCAGGTTCTGGACTTTGCCTCCGCCCTGCTGAAGTGCCCTTAAGCAAAACTTCTGCAAAACTGCTCCGTAGCTGACCTCTGAATCCCCCCGGAGCAGCAGTGGATTTCTCCTCAGGGATCAATACTGTAAGTACAACATTTATGTTTGTCCCACATTCCTGACGTTAGTGTGCTTTAGTGATCATAAAATGTGGTGTAAAAACTGATAAACAAGCTGCATTCCTGTGGGGAACTCGGTGGGAGAGCTGTCTAATAACTCTTCGCACAAGTGACGAAGACAATGCAGCTGTAGCCAGAACACTTGATCTGTTTTATCGAAGGAAGAGAGGGAGTCGTCATAAACCAAATATGGCTATAAACATATCACCTTGTTCATGTGTCAGTGTTCTGACAGGGTAAATGTGTGAGGCTGCGTTATTTATCTCTATTCTGTACCTGTCGACCTGCAGAAATAAAGAATATGTTCTTTGTTTAAACACTCCCGAAAGACTTTTATACAGTACGGATTACTGAGTCTCAGCTGGACTACTTTGATCGCTGCTCTGCTTCTTGGTAACATGGTTGCAGGTATACATGTCTACAACGTCAGGCTGTCAGTTGAGTATCAGTGATGTAGAAGAAAGTCGACGCCTTTCTGTGTCTTACGGTGCTTTCAGCCCTAGAGTCGTCTCCTTTGGTCTGAATCAGGGACTCATGTTGTTCCAAACGTGTATAATTGCCTAGAGTTGGTTCGTGTTCTCACAGCAGCATTTACAAGTGGACCAGATCAGATGCCTTGTGTGAGAAAGCTGCTCTTCACTGGTCAGAAATGGTTTGATACATCAGCTCGAATGACCCATCCCTCCATCTTCTAACCCTTTCTAACTCTTGAGGGTTGCGGGACAATTTAGAGTCACCCGTTAACCTATCCCCAATCTGCATGTCTTTGGACTGCGGGAGGAAGCCAGAGTACCTGGACACTGGACGCTGACCAATGTGGAGAACATGCAAACTCTGCACAGAAGGGCTCCCACACCCGGGATCAAACCAGGAACCCTCTTGCTGTGAGGCAACAGTGCAAGAATCTGTGTGCCCATCACTGCTGTATGTCATAAATACAAGTTTTACCTTCTCACATTTATTTGTGCATAAACATCTATGCAAGAATGTGGTCCTTCAAAAAAAAGAAATGCTTGGAACAAAACTGCACACATACACACAGAGCCACAAAGATTAGGGCGGTATTGCTTTACTGTATCATCCAAAGGCCAAAACCTCACACACAGGCAATGAAAAGCAGAAGACTGAGATCTGGATGGAGTTTTGGAGGAATGAAGGGCAGCGCTCTCTCACTGGCAGCGGCAGAGCCACAGACAATCCCACTGGGCATACAGCTGAAATCCCTCTGCGACTGGCACAAAGCTCCGGTGGCACTGAGCCGTAGTCTTTCTGCCCCTCCACTTCAAAGAAACTCCCAAAACAAAAATGCTTCGGTATCAGTCACGCTCACTCTGCTGCGCCTCAAACTGACCTCCAAAGAGCTCAGAGCAAAATGAACTTGCACTCGAAGCCAAAGTTAGTTTCTTTGTTATTAAAAAAGGTTGTCATATCAGTTGTTGTTTGCAATTTAGTGGATGCCTTTCAACCAAACAACTGATCCTTAGAATTTGGGTTAAATAAACAGTCACATTCCACATGTTTTTAGGGAATACAGTATCTGGGAAAACTGACAGAGAGGGCAGTCATCTTGGAAATGCCAAATTTCTCCAAACACTTGAGATGAGAAATAAACCATGAATCACACGCACCCACAATACAGGAATGCCTACTACATCAAACTCAGCAAACTCCTGTACTGCCTTAATATGCACATTCAGCACATCCAATGCATCAAAACATTGTTTTCTAGTTGGAGCCGCGCCTCGTTTTCAAACTGTATGGTTTGACTAAAATGAACAATGACAGCAATATAGTCCACGATGAGCAGCGCTAAAATCAACCTGCGTAGTTGTCCCTCCATTGTGACATTAGAAAGTGTCACATTTATCTTGCAAGTGTACTCTTCTTCAACGTTTGCTTTACTTCCTGGATTTTTCCCACATGGAAATTCTGACCAGTGAAGAGCAGCTTTCTCACACAAGACATTTGATCTGGTCCCCTTGTAAATGCTGCCGTGAGAACACGAACCAACTCTAGGCAATTATACAACTTTGGAACGAAATGAGTCCCTGATTCAGACCAAAGGAGACAACTATAGGTCAGAAAGCAACCTAAGACACAGAATACCTACAAAAAGTAGACTTTCTTCTACATCACTGATACTCAATTTACAGAATGCTGCTACAATGCAACATTATCTTGAATAAATGAGGTAACATAACATTCTTTTTTAGGACTTTATTACTTAAAGCTCTAGTTTCATTTTCACAAACAATCTAAGCCCACAGACTTTAGATGTGGCTGTCTGACACGGCCCCGCCTCTCCAACAATGGATAAAGATCACTGTCCACCTCTTTATGTTTTACTAGTTCTACATTATGGACCAATTAACAGGTGCTTTCAACAGTTGCTTTCAAGGCTATGACGCCAAAGTGCACAACCAGGACCCTGCACTGTTCTGTGCTGCATTTGCTGGACTGTCGGTGGGTCTTGAAATCAAAAGAGAGCGTGTCTAACACCTCAGTGAAGATGAGTGAGGACAGCAAACGTCAAAATGCTGAAAACAGGTATTTCATTTATTACATATACTGATAAGTACTGTTTGACACCACAGTATGAGGATGAGCACTGTCTCTGAGAAAGAGATAAATGACGGGAACACTAGAGAGGCAAAATATGTTTTCTGTCCTGGGATGGCAACAGAATCGTAAACTGACAGGAAATACCACAGATATTCATAAAGTCATCATCAGTGTGGTTCAGTGAGGAAGAACAAACAGACTTTGTACGTGACCTGATTTACACTTGTGAAGGCGTGTAGGTGCTGCGCTTTACAAGAGACGTCAGGTTAATATGACATTCATGAGAGGTTGTTAACGCGTCCAGAGATGCGGCTCAGAGAAGAAGAAAATGAATGTTATTCCCCGAGTGACTCACAGGGGAAACATGCGAGCCAGCTGCGTCAGCTTTGACCTCTTTCTTAACCCGCTGTAGGTAAACATTATCACATGAGGTCCTGTGCGAATATTAATCCCAGTCTTGTCACACTGATTTTATCTGGGATGCTGCACAGCGTCTCAGCCTCAGGGAGGATTTTTGTTTTTTCACCACTTATCAGAAAGTCAGAAATCACTTCAACATTGCACAGTTTACCACACTGTTAATGCAGGATGAATGAATCATGAGGGAGCTCTGCACTGTTTCTCTGTCCAACTTTAAGACACTGAGTGAACCCAGTGTGGCTGATCCCAGCCCAGCTCAGCTCCACCAACACCACAGATATACAGTCACAGATGTGGAAGACAGGAGTGCTGTGGGGGGCAGGAGTGGATCTGAACAGTGAAATAGAGCAGATGGAATTCAGCTACATGGAAGCAGAAGGGGGGTCGATGAATGAATGAATGAATGAATGAATGAATGAAGAGGAGGGATGGGGATGCATTGATGAATAGAAGAGTCAGCAATACATACTGTTAATGAAAGCTGTACTAGTCCAATCAAATGTATATTTAAACAAAGACTCAGTTGCCAGTTTATTAGGTACACTTAACTTAAATCAGTGTCATCGTGTGGGATGTATTACAGGACTGTTCTATTACCAGCATTCATGTGGTTTCAGAATAATCCATGACATGAGTTCCCGACTGGGAAAATTCAAGTGACCACTCCCTAAAGTCAAAATAACCTGGAAACTGTGCAAAAATGTTGGCACACGAGCTGCTGAGTTGACGTCATACATGCAGAAACATGGTGGATGAAAGTAAATGTTGAGTTGATGGTAATAAACTTGCATGTTCATTTTTTGCTCGCGTGTTATTTGTAATATATTAGGCTGTCACTGTTTGTTGCTGCCCTCATAGAGTGACCTCGATTAGTGAGAAGAGATATTTATTAGCAGTATTTTAGCAGTTATGCACTGGTGCAGCAACATGACTGGGACAAAACTACTTTGTAATATAAAGCTTCAAACTGTTCAGCTTCAAACTCACAGAACACACTCAGAACAATAAAATGGAACACGTCTTCTTTGTAGCGTCCATGTTTCTCCACATTACAACTTTAGCCTAGTTCACATTACACAATTTTCACTCTGATTTTGCGTCGCGGAGACTATCGTAATCTTTTGAGTGTTTATACCTGGCGACATGTGTTTCTGTCATTGGGAGTCTCGCCAACTGCTTTACAACCTGTGTGTGCACACCTTGAGATTTCTCCACCAAGCCCTCGCCGACAGAGCCCCAGATAACGCAGTGACGTAACCAAACTACTTTTTTTTTTTACTTGGAGACGACACATCATAAAGAGATATTCTTCCCAGTGTTGAATGCAAACACAGCGCGGGAGAAACAAGCAACCAGAAGAATGGAAGCGACGGATATATATATATAGAGACCACTTGCATCATAATCATGCATAATTATTTTATCTATTCTATATTATTGTGATATTATTTGCTTGGACAAAAGAAAAAGAAACATTTAGAAATGTTTATATGATGTATGTAACATATTTGGAGAAACAAATGCCAACTTTTTCTTTGGGCGTCTTGGCTGTAATTTAATCTCTTAACCTCAATTAAATAATCCAAAATAGAAGAAATAATATTTTCTGTTTATGTGTGATTTCACTTTTGTTTTACATAAACAGAGAGACAATAACACACACATCCATCCACAACTCTTTCTCTTTCCTCCTCTCTCCACTCGCCAAGAGAGTTGTTGATCCTCACAAACACTGATGGAAAAATACGCCCATGTGGTTTTTATTTCAGGGTGGTTTCTGTTGAAGTATTCAGCTCTGAGAAAATAATAACAAAATTACAACTAAGATGACTAACACATTTCAGATATGCTTGGAAATTACCCCCCTGGGGGATCTGATCCCACAACAGAAATGACGAACGCAGTTCATGATCCTCTCGGAGAAATGTTTCAGTCTGTCTTTCACCTGGTGTTGGTTTCCACCTTCATGTGAACACACATTATTTACTCTGTTCTATTCAGTATCATCTTCTCTTCATGTGTAGTTATGATGTTCTGCTCCCTCTGACTCGTTTTAAAGCTCAACAAGTGAACAAATCATTTTGATAAAGACAACATGCACACATGTGGTTTAAAGCAGTAGATGTTACCGGACAAGAATGTCTCATTTATTCAATTATGTCAAATGACTTGTACATGTAAAAATGTATGAACAACATTTTACATCTTGTATTTGTCACTTATTTATCACCAGTCTTGAGTCAGGCTTAAGTCCTTCAGCAGAGTGTCAGGTCACAGGTATTTATAACATTCTGGGTTTCTGAATGCTGAAAATATTTAGCATAAGGCCAAGAGTCGACTTTTAGATCAAACTTCCAGTCAAACTTCAGGCAGGTGTCTAAAGGCATCCTTTGCACAAAAGCTAGTTCTTGACTATCTTAAAGAAACACTTTCGAACATCTCAGTTTTGTTTTATATGGCAGCAGCTATACATATATTTTTTCTGTATAATTCATTTTATTAATTTGAGCAAAGATCTACATTATATTATCGGTCATATTCTAATGGTGCCAGTTGCGGTTGTGTTTGATTTGTATTCAAATAGTTCATCTATGATTGACGATCATTAGCTGAAGTTCTGCCGCCTCCAGCATTTGATGCCCTACACCACGGGTATTTAAAGTTGTTGTGCCCAAGACACACCAAAGGACCAAAATCTCAAGGCACACCTGTATTCACATCCGTGAACAAAAGCTCCTATAACGTGTGTCATCACTCTTATCATGACAGAAGACAATAAAAATAAGATTTGGATGATATATATACCCAGCAGCTGCTAACGTTATGAATGGTCATGGAAGCCACAACAGCTAACACTAGCATCAAATCTGGGTTCTGATGAGATTATGGATTATGTAGGTAACATTAGCCCAAACATTCTCTGTGTGAATAGGTTTTTGTTGTGTGGAGTGGATACTATACTATATACTACTGTCGGGCCTCAGTCACAAAATGTGTGGAGTATGGAACACAGTGCAGGTGCACAGTTTTCATGCGGAGAATTCTCATTCAGATTTTTTTTTTTTTTCCCACACTGCATCGTTGAGAAACTGCTTTAAATGACACCAAAAAACTTCAGTGACAAGGTCAAAATTGAAGACTTGAATGTTTTTTTCTGTTAAGTCTTCTATCTATAAGTAATCTGCTTAATATTTTGGTATTAACTTTGTTGAATATGGTGAAAAAAATGTGGTAGAATATGTAATGGCTGTAGTCATTTGCCTTGATGAAGTGATTGGCCGTAGCCCCTGACAACCTTTTGGATTAAAGGTACTGATTTATTCAGCGCCTCAAATTCTTTGCTCAGCCTAGAAGTCCATTCTCACTGAGGGCGAATATCCGCGCGTATTATTCTTGCGGAAAAATATATGGGTATATCATGGGTTCTTATGGAAGTTTGCACACCTGTGTGTATAGTTTGAGCGCAGACAAGCGCTGCGCAAATATTCCGCAAATCCGTCCGTATTGCGGCAGTGAGAATGAGCCTTACTGCTGTGGAATCATTATCTAACCTCTGTCAGCTGTGTGAGTGTGATTTGCTCAGCCTAATGGTGCAGCATGATCACCTCATCATCATCATCATCAGGTGTGTGACAAAGGTGCAGCCCTTATAACAGACCTGTGTAGCTGTGTCTCAGTCGGCTTGTTGGTCTTGAGAAAGACCCAAAGGCCGAAACGTTATCTAAATAAAAGGCTTCCTTAATACTCTACTTTGTAAACCAAGCAGTGGGCAGGTCCAGTCTTCAGTCCTCTTAGGTTAGTACCTTTACAGGCTTCATCCTGAACTGAAGCTGGCTGCAGAGCATAAAAAGTCAACACCAGCAGCCCTGCAGGATAAAAGCTGTTCACCCTCTGAGGTTGATCAGTTCTTTGGCTGCAGAGCAACAAATCACATACGGTATCATTCAAGCACATCATGAAGTCACTTTTTCTTTCAGTTCCCTGTGGATCAGAGGTTTGCAGAAACATCTGTGGCATGTAGGGGACTTCACTCGCTCTCTGTCTCTGTTTTTCTATCTCTTCCTGCCTCTCCGCCCCCGCCCCACCGCTGCTCTGTATTTTGGGCGTGTTTCTGAAGCACATATACATATATATAGCTGCATACGTCTCCAAGCCACTAATCAACATAACCACAATCCCAGACTCCTCCAGGAAGTCCAGCATGTGGTAGCTTTAGAGAGAGACTGTAAAAATAACCCTCAGATTGGTAGAGTGAAGGTACGTTTGGAGGGAGGAACAGCAGCTGTCTCCTGAGTGACATTATGGGGTTAGATCGGGACTGAAAAACACGCAATTAGAGAAAACGTCAGAAAGGTTGGCTTGAGTTGACAGAAAACTCTAGATCTTTAGTATTTTACAAAATCTGAATCATGCAATTGAGTTTTTATGATGCTGACATGTATCTCAGGGGAGTAAAGTCCCAGTATCGGACTTTATGTTCCACAGCAGCATTAAAAGCATCTCTCTCCAAACCCTTGTGCCACACTGAGCTGTGTCAGTGGCAGAGATGGGACCACAGGGTGAATGCACACTGTAAGCTGATTTAAGGAGCGACACTGTGTGACTCATTTGGTGAATCACTGTTGTGTTGGAGTCTCAGAGATGTGGTCGACAGCCACATCATTCAGACACAACAAAAGAGGATTTGACTATTGAAAAGGTTTGTGAAAGGGGGTCGGATGAGGCCAGGGTCGAGTTCAACTGTGCTGCCTACCAGGCGAGGCTTAAAGCATACTCACTCATCATTAGTAGGCAGCAGATAAAGACAAAAAACATCATTAACCACTCAACAGTAACACATTCAGTACCAAGGTACTGTTGTTTTTTTGCAGTATCTGTCTTAAACATCATATTACCATACCATTATTTTAGCGATCCATTGCTGCTTTTCCAGCAGCTTTTATACTGTCACTTTCGTGTGATCAAACATGGATGTTTTTATAGTAACCTGTTGCCACTTTTTCAGCAGTTTTTGTGCAACAGATCAAGTGTTTTTTGGCGACCCATTGCCAGTTTTCCAGCAACCTTTGTGTTGTTGAGCATAATTGATTTTTGGGGTGTGTCATCACATTTGCAGCAGTTTTGTCCTGGGTGTTTATCGGCCCGTTGCAACTTTGCCAGCAGGTTTTATGCTGTTGTACATGAATGCTTTTACAGCAACCTGCAGCTTTAATGGCGCCAAACTTGAGTGTTATTTGGCTGCCCATTGACAGTTTTCCAGCAGCTTTTATGTCATTGAGCATGGTTGCTTTTGGGCAGCCCATCATCACTCTCCCAGTGGCTTTTGTGCCACCAAAACTGAGTGTGTTTTGACAACCCACTGCCACTTTTCCAGCAGCTTTTATGCAGCTGAACATGTGTGCTTTTTATTAGCCTGTCATCACTCTCCCAGCAACCTTTTGTGCAACCAAACTTGAGTGTTTTTTGGCAGCCTAATGCCAGTTTTCCGGCAGCCCTTATGTCATTGAGCATAGTTGATTTCTACCAGCTCGTCATCATTTTGACAGCGGCTTTTGTGCAGTCGACCTTGAGCGTTTTTTGGCAAGTTGTTGCCACTTTTCCAGCAGCTTTTATGCAGCTGAACATGGATGCTTTTCAGTGGCCCATCATCACTGTCCCAGCAACTTTTGTGCCGTCAACCTTCAGTGTTTTTTGGCGACCTATTGCCAGTTTTCCAGCATCTTTTATGTTGTTGAGCATGGTTGCTTTTTGGTGGCCCATCATCACTTTCACAGCAGCTTTTGTGCCACCAAACATGGACGTTTTTTAGCTACCTGTTGCTACTTTTCCGGCACTCTTATGCCATTGAACATGGGCGCTAATGAGCACCCTGTCATCACTTTCCCAGCAACCTTTGTCCTGTTTAATGCGGGTGTTTTACAGTGACCTGCTGCCACTTTTCCAGCAGTTTCAATGCCGCCAAACTTGAGTGTTTTTTGGTGTCCCGCTGCCAGTTCTCCAGCAGCTTTTTTGCTGTTGAACATGGGTGCTTTTTGGTGGCCTATCATCACTTTCCCAGTGACTTTTCTGCCACAAAATGTGGGTGGTTTTTAGCAACCTGTTGTCACTTTTCCAGCAGTTTTAGTGCTTCCAAATGTGTGTAATTTAAGCCAAGACACAATCTTTTCCTTACCTTACCATAACCAACTGATTTTTGTGCCTAAACATAAAAACACAGTATCCACAGCATTCTCAAAAAAGTTTCAACATAAGTGCTACGTGATTACGTCAAAATGTAACTTATCCATGGTTTGCTGAAATGTACGATGCCAACATTTTTTCTGGCGATTGGGTTTTGCTTTTCTGGAGGCAGGCAAGGAGAGTGATTCAATTCATCTCAGTTTACCACCCCATTTGCCCATGCACACACTTGACCAGGAACATGGTTTATACAAGAGCATTTGCACGAGACAGACATTGTAAATCACAGCTCCATCAGTCACAATTCACTTTATTTTTCCAGCAAGAAAATCTTTGAATAAATTGGAGCTTTTGACTTGGAAAGGTAAGACCCTCTTCACATCATCAGGAGAACCCTGTGTGTCAGCATGAACCATTGCTTTCCACTGGAGAAAAGCTAAATGCTAAAACCTTGCAGTATCTGCTGCCTTGGGCGTTGCATACTGCTCAGTTTCTACTCATCGCTGCTGCGTTTAAAGTCTAGTCAATTTCAGTTTTGTTTTGTTTGTCAGAGAAACCAGTGAAATAACGGCAGCCGAAAGTGTAACCCGAAGTGACCCATAATGTGCAAAAATGACAACAACAAAATAACTTTTCATGCTGCAGACTCGTCTAAATCATCTTGTTCTTGAATGTGTTTTTCTCCAAAGAATAATTTACAGTCCTTTATTTCATGTTAACACAAACCACACCATGTCTTGTGTATTAACAATAAGTCAGAATTAAATTTCGTATAAACAACATCAGAGAACAATGGGGAGTATACAAATAAGAAGAACAAGCACACAATGGAGTCTGTAAGTGTGACATTTTTAAAGAATTTATTAGCTTGTTTCCTCTGACAGGCTGTTCTGCAGCGTATCATAACAATTGCCACATTGCCTTTAATTTCCAGAGGACTGGCCAGAAGAACTCTGCGTTCTGTGTCATTATGAGCCATCAACACTTGTGTTGCTTGTGTAATAATGTTTTAATATTTGTAATAGGCTGAGTCTTGTTTAAGCTGCTCACTACAAAAACTGTCCACTTCTCCACAGCACTGCAGATGTTCCTACCACCTATGTACTTAACAGATATAACATAACATTAGCAGAGCTGTGACGTCCAAGCATTCCTCCCAGCATTTTTATAGCTTTGTGTGTGTGTGTGTGTGTGTGTGTGTGTGCGTGTGTGTGTGTGTGTGTGTGTGTGTGTGTGTGTGTGTGTGTGTGTGTGCGTGCGTGTGTGTGTGTGGCCAACAAAGAGAAATGGATTGCAACAGCAGGAGCTATAACAGTGTTCCCTTTCCATTTAAGCTGCAAGTTTACGTCTACACTTACGTCCAGCTATTTCAGTCTGTACTGACGTTGATGCCTTAATTCATTTAGGAGTTTCTGCTTTTCCACACACAAGAGTCCCTTGAAACTGAAGATAGATGGATTGTATGAAATGATATCTATAACAAGAATTTGCGTCGGATCAGTGAGCATGCCTGTTCTGCAACGTAAGAGTAGAAACGTTTCTCTCTGTGTCTTAACACTGTTACTTTGGTCATAATATCACAATAAATTAAACAAGTAAGTCTTCCTAAGTCTAACATACTTCTCGTCCGATCATGTCTCTAACAATGCAGAGTCTCACCCGATGTTTTGTGCTGAGCTGCTGTGATTTGTCATGAAGAAGTTAACATCATATATAAATAAAAATCATGCAAGTTTTTTTCTGATAGACAAACAAATGAAGCATTGTATGTGATGACCAATAGCTTGTTTGCAATCACATGACTACTATGACGTGCAATCAGAGGACAAATCTGGTCTGGGTTGGTGTCGATGTTCAACCCAAATTATCTGGTAAGGTGAGAGGGTTTCAGATCCAGTCGTAGACCTTCCAAACTGTTGCATGAAACCTCACATCTCCAGCCTAAACGACTTCCGGCCAATCGCTCTCACCCCGGTGGTGATGAAATGCTTTGAAAAGCTGGTGCGGGGTCACATCACATCACATCACTCCTGCCAAAAAGTTTGGATTCACACCAGTTTGCATACAGGGCTAATAGATCCACAGAGGACGCCGTAGCTACAGCCCTCCATGCTGCACTGTCCCACCTGGAGCAGCAGGGGAGCTACGTACGGATGCTCTTTGTGGACTATAGCTCTGCATTCAATACCATCCTTCCTCACAAACTGGTGAACAAACTGCCCATCTCTGGGGGGGATGAGTCTGCCTACAGAGAAGAGGTTGAACATCTAGCAGCGTGGTGCAGAGAGAACGACCTGCTCCTCAACACATCAAAAACCAAGGAGCTAGTGATCGACTACAGGAGGAAAAAAAACTGACATCCCACCACTCACCATCAGCGGGGACTGTGTGGAGAGGGTGTCTGACTTCCGCTTCCTGGGTGTCCACATCGAGGAGGACCTGACCTGGAGTGTGAACAGCTGAAAAGGCCCAGCAGAGACTACACTTCCTGAGAAGAAGAACATCACACAGAGACTGCTGGTGTCCTTCTGCCGGTGCTCCATAGAGAGCATACTAACATACTCACTGGACGACCTTCACAGTGCTCACTGTGTCAAAAGAGCGCAGAACATTGTAAAGGACACTCCATGTTCGAACTGCTGCCATCAGGCAGACGATACAGGACAATCAAATCAAGAACAAACAGACTCAAAAACAGTTTCTATGCAACAGCAATAACCACCCTCAATGCCATAAAAAACAATCTCTAACACAACACATATATACCATGTAATACGTGCAATGACAGAATGAATGTTTGTGTGTGTTTGTGTTTAGCTTTTTTTAATGGTGATGCACTGGCTGTTTGACTAAACTGCTTTAACACTCCCTGATAATTTCAGCCATGTTTGTTTTGAAATCTGGATGATAACAGTTATGATTATGTCAGTAAGGAGCAGCTGACGGTTCAGCCAAGCACAAGATAAACATTCTAGCCCTTGAGGCTAACGTTAGCTAGCATACTACTGTTGACAGATATTACAACAGACAGTTAAATTCTCACCTCCAGTTCTTGGTGAAGATCAGATATCGCATGTTTACCATGTCTCCCCAACCATTATCCAATGCAGATTGTAGCCTTTGGCATGTTTGAGCCCATTTGCTACAAATCCAACCTGGTCTCTTTCAGTGCTATCGAAAACTGGCGCTTGGTCAGTGGCTTTTGGCGTCAGACACAGACGACAGAAGCCATCCTTTTACGTCAGCCTGATACGCGGCCGGTCACCATTATTGTTTAACGGCACCGGGGGAAACATGGCAGGACAACAACAAAAGTTAAGGCAGTGGAAGTTGTGCGGAAGGGGTGGTGGACTTTCATCCAGGAGGCAGGTGTTCACTTCCAATGTGATTGACACAGAGAGTGAGAGTGTACAAATCATGTATACCAGGCTTTTGTCACAATTAGCCACTCTGCAATCAAAGCTACTATTTTTTAGAAATTTGAATTTACAGAAATGAACCATTTCTGATGTTTTCATTCATACCTGGATGAAATATAACAGCAGATACATGAAACTGGGTTTAATTGTGTATTCCATCACAGTAGAATCACAAATTGTCATGCAGCATGTTTGTGCACGTGTAAACAGTTTCCACACAGAAGCAGCACATCAAAAATAACAGTGGCAGCCCACCCTGCTATCTTATTCCCACTGAGGCTTGCTGGATGCTGACCAGCAGATGTTCCCCATATATCTCACTGTATGTCCGTCTGTTGTTGTCTCGGCAAGAATTCTCAGCATCCACATCCAAAGATAGACACAGATGACAGGGTATGGTATCCTCCCATGCCCTCCTTCACGCCGCGCTTACGTAAACCCCATGCCCTCCAAGAAACCCTACCATAGTTGGCTGAATGGCGATCGCACTCAGACGTACATCCTGCCATTACACAACGGCCCAGCTTGGCAGGGCCGGCTAAGAGAAGCCCTCGGCCAGGCTCAGACATATCAAGATAGTCTTCCCTCTTTCACTAAATGAAATCTGGAGGCCGGGGCTCAGCGGCTGAGGCTCGGCCCCCGGGGGAGAGAGGAGTCAGCTGAGCACTTAAACCTGCACCTATCTCACATCTCATAGCACCCCCTCAGCACCAAAGATTATGTGTCATTACATCATGTCATTAGATTCAGATCATGCATTTATGATTTGTGTCTAATTTGCCAACAGAAACTGCAGCATTAAACTCCTCAGTGAGGACATGAAGGTGATCGTATCTCTGCACATCAGCCAACAACTAAGGCAGGATGTGGAAAGATGAGATGTGGAGCACCTGCTTATTGTAGGAGCTTTTTAATAAGTTTCTGCACCTTAATAAAAGTTTATTAAAACTGAAACTTAATCACTGCCACAGGTAATCCTAGATCCAATGTGTTCTGTATTAGTTGGTGTAGCTTTTATTAACCACTGGGTTACAACCTACAATCACTTTTATATTGATTTAGATAAGTAGGCAACAATACACATTAACATTTAACATACAGCATATATCACCAGTGGTGTTGGCTTCATCACACCAAGACCTCCAGCGTGTACTGGGGCAGTTTGCAGCCAAGTGTGAAGTGGTCCGGATGAGAGTCAAAACCTCCAAGTTTCAGGCCATGGTTCTCTGTCGGAAAATGGTGGATTGTCCCCTCCAGGTTGCGGTTATTGCCCCAAGCGAGGGAATCTCTCGTATCTCGGGGTCTTCTTCACAAGTAAGGGTAGAATGGAGCATGAGATGGATCGGCGGTTTGGCGAGACATTTGGAGTGATGCAAGCGCTGTGCCAGACCATCGCGGTGAAGAGAGAGCTGAGCCAAAAGGCAAAGTTTTTGATTTAATGGTCCACCTACGTCCCAACCCTCACCTGTGGTCATGAGCTCTGGGTGGTGACCGAAAGAATGAAGTCACGGATACAAGCGGCTGAAATGAGTTTCCTCCGTGGAGTGGCTGAAGTTAGGGTAAGGAAGTACAAGTACCTAAACAAGTACTACCTAAAAATTGCATTCCATCACCTTGCGCTCTGATGTTCATGTGGTTGGCACCTGACACACTCCCCCCACCTAAACACAAGTGCAAACCATGATGATCAATGTTATTCACTTCACCCACCAGTGGTTTTAATGTTTTGGCCGATCAGTGTATAGCTCATCCATTATTTGTGTAAAAGTGTAACCTGCATATTCCTGATGGGGCCTTTACCCTCTATTCTCCCTACCTTTCTTCATCCAAGATACCAAAACACTATTTTATGCTAACTCCAGTCATGATTACATCAGTTGTGATAAAGTGGCTGTTGTTGGAGCCTGTTTTCACAACAGAGAAGGCAGTCTGGATCAAACATGGATTTCAGGTGCAGCCCAGAAGCTCTAATGTGTTTGTGTTTGAGTGTAGATCGTCAGGTTGGTTGTTGTAATAACATTGCTGGTGTTAAGTTTGATTCCCACCAGGGCCGCCCATATTAAATTAAGATCCGTTCACAGCACTGTAAGGCACCTTGGATAAAAGCAGCCACAAAAAGGCATGTGTTATGTGTTTGTCATGTTGTGTAATGTTATTATGAAAGGCTTGTTTATGGCAAACTAAAGGCATTCTTTGAGTTTACGAAACCTGTGGAGGGGGAGTCGGTGCAGAATGGTGTTAGACCTACTACAGGAAGGATTCCTGTGTCACTGATCTGCTGATAACTTCACTTATTCTCTCTGGAGAGATGCACATTAAGGACTTTTTTATGTGTTTAAGAGAGAAAGTGAACAGCAACCACAGGAAAAGAACAGTTTGAGTACCGGAAGTCGTCGCACATGTGACATAATTTGAAACGTCATCAGACGCGTCATCAAATGCGCTACTGGCACTGCAGCATGGAGAAACACTCTGTATTGACATTAGAATTTGCACTGTTTAAATGCATACAATATGTGTTGAATGTATTAAAATGATTTGTTTACAGTCACATTGTCTGGTTTGAGAGCT
Source organism: Epinephelus awoara (assembly GCA_035609425.1). NCBI lineage: Eukaryota > Metazoa > Chordata > Actinopteri > Perciformes > Serranidae > Epinephelus > Epinephelus awoara. The sequence goes on along the minus strand of CM069307.1, from coordinate 33,219,540 downwards.
ACAATATTCACTCAGGATTTTTTGCAACATTATTGGAGTCCATGTTTTGAAACTTATTAATTAAAACTAAAGAAGAGAACTATAAAAAAAAAAACATTTGAGGCTCTTTATTGTCTCCTTTTGTCATTAGCCGCAATTTTTGTCATTTGCCGCAATTTCCCGCAAAAAATCACTTAAAAATGCCACAATTTTCGTCAAATTTTTTTCTTTAGATGTTACTGAATCACTAGAATCAGTTCATTAAAAAGATTCATTCAAAAGATTTGTTCTTTTGAAGGATTCGTTCACGAATGACACAACACTACAGGAAATGCAGCAATGTCTCATCAAATACAATCTCTTTTTGTGGCACTGTCTCCTGTAGAAACGCAGCAACAGGACGTAAAACTAATACCCACGTTTGGGGACAAAAAAGGGACTGGAAATGCAGCAATGACTTGCTAAAGCATTATTATTTTAGAATGACTCTGGGCAGTTTGACGACCTGCAGTCAATAGTCGCCCTTACGAAAAAGAAGTTTATGTAAGTGTGTTTCAAGTATACTTCTTCTAAACTAAAAATAAGGGAGTATACTTTCAGTTTACTTTTCATGTACTTATCAGAAATATACTTAACAAAGTTATACTTAAGTATACTTGGCTTATACTGAAAATGATATAAAAAGTCTAAGTATACTTAGCCAATACTTAAACTTTTGATCCAGATATACTTAACAAAAGTATAAGAAAGTATTAAAATATTTGTGCCTCATGTTTAAGTATACTTGGCTTGTAATTGTGCTTATGTTTTTTGTAGTAGCCTATTAAATTCATTTTCACACATATTGACTTCTTTGTGGTATACTGCAACATGTTTTACATTTTATAGTCTCTTATATGTTGGGCATATGTTCCATATTTAAGTTTGTGGTAACAGGTCAGCTTTGGGGTGAAAATCTGAAGAGTGAACAGTGGTGTAACTGAACCTGATCACTCATGCACGGTGTTATTAACCCACACAGAGACAGATAAATATTTGTCAGATTTTTATTGGAGACCAAATCTGACCATTCTCATTTGACAGACTTCATACCAAAATACATGTGACTTTTTAAAATTCATCAAAAACAAGTACAATTGCCAAAGGAACAGTCTCCACATATATCTCAGTTATTACAACACTGGACTTGTGATAGGACTCATCACTACTTTTAGTCCCGTTCATAGGGATTAGGCAAAGGTGTAATGTACAATTGATCAACCGTTTCAACAACAACACATTTCTTTGTTATCATATCAGGCCAGATGGCACTTAAGTTTCCGGTCTTTTTAACCTCATGTATGAAAGTACTCTGTACATTTATCTGTGAATCTTTACATAAAGGCCTGCTAGATTTAGCAAGTAACTCAACTAACACACAGCAATGTTTGGTACATGCACAATATCCAGGGTTTTGATGTTTACACCTTTGTTTAAAAATGACCAAGTCATTAATTAAACACAATTTACCATCTTTCAAGTATACAGCACTGTTGAACCTTTTCTTTAGTCGGTTATATTTTTGACTGTGATACAGAACTCCATCAACCAAAAAACGGCTGTAAGACCAGAAGCAGTTACTTAGATTTCCACACAACTTAGCAATGGCAAGCCGATGTGAAGCTGGGATATTTTCCTGCAGCGGGGGGTGCCCAAAACCCTTGACACTTCCATTTAGTGTGTCACATTTTTCTGTTCTTCGCTTATTAAAATAAAGTTCTTCAACGAATGACTGAACCTTTGTATTTGTAGAGGTGATAGTATGCTTGGCCTTTTCTGGCAATTCTCTCCACAACAGAAATGTTCTAGCTATTTGTGAGGGAACATACTGTGTTCCATGAAAATACTTAAGTAGAGTGCCCATATTGGATTCAAATGCAAAGGTTGAAGTCGCCCATAAAGGCCCCCAGTGTTTTACACTTTGTGGGACGTGTGTGAGCAAGTGTATGTTGAAAGTCATGTGGTCTTTCCCATAAAGTCTTTGAAATTCAATTACAAATTTTTTGAGAGCCAGTTCTGTCATTAAGATGCTGCTAATCTTGATCTTATCCTGCAGTAATGTATATATGCTGAACACCAAAAGGAACAGATGATTCCAAAATCTGGCAGGGAGTATGCCTTTCAATATAGGCAGAGCATAGAAGAGGAGAAAGGCTCGCCACTCTGAAGCTTTCCAGAATTTCCTTTCACTCATTGACCTTGGTGTCCTAGTTATCTCAACAGGAGGTTTTATTTTTTCAAGTCGCAAATCAACCTCTTTCATCTGTTTACCAATGTACCAGGGGGCTTCACTGTTTGCTGTATCAAACCACAATGTGGACAGTTGCCGAGTGACTCCAAGGCACACGTTGTGTTGATATTCAGGAATGAAACCATTTATCATTTGAAAGTGACCAAGCTTCATTAAAGGAGATGGGCCTTTGACTCCAAACACTGGCTCATCAACTGACGCTGACATTGCATGACTGAAATGATCTCTCTCATTTCGCAGGGGGGGTTCAGGTCTATCATATGGATAGGATTTCCCACCTTTGTGATAACAAAAATCACAACCGTAAAAGCCATTGAACTGCTTTGTGTTACGAAGCAATGGCCGAGCCATCGAATCAGAGCTACAAATCAGCACAAACACTTTAGAAACATGACAGTTTCCCTGTATGTCTTGCCAGTCAACACCTTCAGTCTCCAATGACAACGCCTCTTTAACAAATGGTGTTAGTAATGTAAACATAGATGGTTTACTAGGTCCAAACCATAACGCTGACATCAAAATGTGGTTTTCCCTCACATGTGGTTGCAGTTCAATGACCTGACATTGAATTGGCCAAATGCTGCATTTTGAACTTTTGAAGACTGGTGCGCCATCACAATTCCAAATCAGCGTCAAGTCATCTTTCCCAAGAACTCCACTGTCACATAACCTTTGATACTCTTCACCAGACTGTATGTCAGAGAGAATCCCCAACGTTTTAGTTTTGTCATTAAGACTGGCACTGTGTTCCTGCAGAAGCTGCTTAATCTGTGCACGCAGGGGCAACACAAGAAAATAGAAGCCTTTTTTCAGGTTTGCGTTGGCATCAAATAGTGTGTTGCAAGAGTCACATTGAGAGGGACATTGAGCTCTAATGCCAAGGTATTTTAAACAGCTTTCACAATAAAAGTGAACTTCAAATGTACATGAACTTCCAAATTCTTTGTGGAACAAATAATGTGAAGATGGGATCAGGCCTGGAAACATTATATTAAACATTTCCAGCAAATGAGTAAGTGCTTCACCAGTTAAACTGTGCCGCAACACATAGGACATCAGCATCAGTAAACTTTCTCCTTTTGAAAGTTGAGCACCGGGATACAAGGGCTTGTCACCAGTATCTGCTCTATCTTCACTGTCCTAGAAGAGAGGAAGAGAGAGAGACACACACAAAAATAATAAAATATAGATTAAATAGTAGGCCAGTGTGACACCTACAAATGTATGGTCACAATTAAGTTGAAATTGTTATTTTGTGTATTTTTCTGTGAAAAGAGGTCAGACAGAGAACAGCCTGCTTGACAAACACAACTAATGTCTCATGTCTCTGCTTTTCCTGTATCAAGCAGTTTAGTAATGTGTGTTAAATTCTCACAACTTATCCATAAGGATTTTTAAAGCCTTTCTGATATTGTTCGGACTGAGTTTGAAGTAGAAAACTGTGTGCTAGAAACTTTTAAGCGAATGTAAACTAGTTTGCTCCTGTGAGTGAACGACAATGTAAAAGAGTGGCCTTGCTGTCGGTGTTTTCATTTAGTCGATCATCGTTGTTTTTATGTAGCTCCTGGAAATTTTCCTGTGATTTATGTGGTTTAAAACAATAGTTAAGTCAAGACCTGTCCTGCCTTGCGCTGAACACAGAGAAAACTGTGACACTGCACTTCACAAACAAACGAAATCAAAGTGAACGTCCTAGCATCTATGTAGGGGGCCAAATGCTAAAAAATGTTGAGGGATTCCAATATCTGCGCTCATCCTAGATTCCTCCCTGACTTTTAAAAAACATATCAAAAAGGTGTGTCAAGTTTTGAAACTCAACATCGTAAACTTTGGTCACATCAGAAACTCGTTATCAACTGAAGCCACTAAGTCATATCTGAATGCCATGATCCTGTCCCACATTTTGTACTGTATATCATCTTGGTCTCAGGCTAACAAGACTGATTTGATTCCAGTTAGAACACTCTATAATCAAGCTCTGAAGATTCTGGATAAGAAACCTCGGCAGCACCATGTAACATACTTGAGAAATACAAAATGTTAAGCTGTGACAACTTCATCATGTATATGGATATTCGCTTAGTACACAAAATTACACATAATGTTGTTCCCCCACCTTTAAAAAACTTTGTACAGCCCTACTCTGAGCTGTTTAGCAGAACCTTAAGGTCTGCATCCAGGGGTGACTGCAGCGTTCCAAAAAGAGGCTCTGCCTTTTTCCCAATCAGCCTTTTCCTATAAAGCAAATAAAGAATGAAATAGACTCCCTAACAAACTAAAAAATACTACAGGCGCTTTGTTCTGGCTGTAGTTTTGGGCACTTTGATGTTGCCTGGCATCAGCCCCTTAATCGCTAGCCACATCCATTTTAAAATTCTGATTTTGCTACAGTTAAGGATCTGGCGATGTCTATCATCTAGTGCGATGTCGGAAATCCAATGAGGCCACTGTCCTTTGAATGATGACATCATGTAAATACCATGCATTTTTGTATGTTTTTTTGGTTTGCAGTTGTAAATAAAATTTGAAAGAAATATTCTGAATTTTGGGAGTCTGGAGGGCAAACTCAATTTCCCGTTTACAGGCACTGTCATTTTGAAATACTCTGACATCTGGGATACCTTGCACTACCACCTGTTTCCTCGAATACAGCTCACACAACTATAAATTAATGCATCATATAATGACAAGAAATATTTGCAAGGCAATATACCAGTCTCACAAGGTGAGACACAATCTATGCACAACCCATATCTGTGTTAGCCAACCAGAAGGAAATAGCTACTAGCTCATTACTCTATTCATTTTATGTATTGGGTTTCTCTAAATAAGCTACTCCACTGTCAATAAACCATTTACTTTGTACCATTGACAAATGAGATGTGTTTTCTCCACTAGCATTGCACTCCAAGTCTCCACTGTCCACATCGTTTTCATCTTCACTCCTGGCAGCATCAAGCATGTCTCCTTCTGAATCTGACAGGTCTTCATCATTCTACAGGTTAACAAGGAAAAAGATGACTTGAGAGAATATCACTGAATCAAAAGTTTAGGCATTTATTTGACTAGAGATAAAACTTGTGTGATTAGTGTGTATTTACTGCCTGAATGTCTGGACCCAACAGGGTAGTTGTGGGTGAGTTTTCATTTTCATCTTCATCGTCTTTGTCTTCACAGTTGGAAGCATTACTCATGTCATCTTCTGTGTTTTGTTGGTCAGCTTCATTGACATTCTACAGGTTAACAATGGAAAGAGAATTAATTATTGAATGAAGGAAATAATGACATTGAATTCATGCAGGCCTTCTGCTGTTTTTGTCCCAATGGCTTGGTGCATGGTGGGAGAAGACAAGTAGTGGGAGACTTATTTTGTCATTTGGCCTGAGGGTGGCACTGGAGGAAAGGTCACGGGTTCACCACAATCTAGCAAAACCTTTTTTAGGAAGTAAAAAAAATGCAATCATCAAGAATCACACCAATCCACAAACTACATGTAATATCTGGTGTGCAAAGTTGACATTTTGACGACAGAGTGGTACTGGATGAAAGGTCACAGGCTCAACACAATTGACAGGGTTCATCCTCTGAAGATCATGGATGTGCTTACCAAATGTTTTGACAACTGTTCCAGTACAGCTTGGCTCCAACTGCACAGTTCATACAGAATTCTCAAGGAGCGTTTACCAACAGCCGCAGTTCATGGATGAATGCAATTGGATATACCTACAACCAATCAGAACAACAAAACCTGTGACGGCGTGCAGGACCCCACCAGAGGGGCCTGTGGGTAGATTAAATTTGTATCAATTCCTGCCGGAAGTACCGCAAACACATTTTTCTTATCTACAAAAGCTTTCAGTACAGTTGTTCTTCTTTTAGAGACAATATACCATCCAGTTTGTTTAATTCCTGACTGGAAGAGATGCAAATGAGCAAGCCAGAAAGTATCAGAAACTGTGTAGTTTCATAGATTTTCATGCAGTTCTAAAAGTTGCAAGATTAAACTGAGCTCAAATAGCTCTGAATGAGAGCAGACGGAGTGCCCGGTGTTCAGCGGCTGTTTGGCATGGTGTGGAGTAGGTCATGTCTCTGCTCCGGCCGGTGTTATGTGCGCGCTCCCGCAACCTGGATGCAATTCTCGGCAGAGGGTCAAAACTCAGCATAACACTGGTACTCATTGTGACATCGCTCATAGTATATCTGGACATTTTTTTGAGTTTTCTCATTCACTGTAAAATGTAGTACAACTATCTGATATTTGCTCGCTCGTTCGCATTTGAATGTTTACAAAACTGCCTCAGCAACTCTTCTCTGACGTCAACCTATCAAACGCACCCCTATGTGGACCCCATGTTACCGTAAACCTTTATGATTGGCCAGGTTGGCTCTGTTAGCTCGCAACCGTGACTAAAATGTTCTGAATGACCCAAAGTCCAGACCGCCCTATCAGTTCAGATTAAACATGAGCACTGGCAGACAGTCTGGTTACCAGGCTAGGTGCAGCATGTTTCAAAATTTGTGGCCTTGGAGCAATAGCTTTAATGGAAAGACATAATACCAGTGGAGCTAATAACATGTAATTATGGATTTACCTCTTGAATGTCAGTACCCAGCAAGCTAGTTGTGGGCAAGTTTTCATTTTCCTCTTCGTCGTCTTTGTCTTCACAGTTGGAAGCATCACTCTTGTCATCTTCTGTGCTTAAGTGGTCAGCTTCACTGTTGTTCTACAGGTTAATGAGGGGAAAAGACATGTCAAGGATGAAACGTCAATTCATATTTTTAAAAATGCAGGCTTTTCTTGTACTACAAGTAATATATGTTATAGTTGGTGGATGTTTGGATTATATTCTTAATCACTAAATGGTCATGAGCATCCTTCATAACTGACCACATTCTGCAAACTGCCATGAGCATCTTCATTATCTTCATTTAACTTGCCAGCTTCTTTGCATTGCTGCATTTTAAGAAAAAAAATAAAGACAGTGACACATCAATTCATAATAAATTAACTTAATAATTAAGAAAGACACAGTGACATAGCAGTTCATAATAAATAATTAAGAAAGACAGAGACATAGTAGTTCATAATAACTACTTTCTCCTTAAGCATATCATCTGATACATTACAATTAACATTACAACTCAGGTAACATGCAACAAAACCGATGATCTGCGCCAACAGGACTGTATGTCACCTAAGTTAATCAGCAGCACTTACTTTTTCCCATCTGGACTTAGTTCTCCTTGGAATTCTTCCACTGTCGCCCTCCAAATATCTCTTATAAGGTCCTGAACGTTTAGCCATTCTGTCTTGATTATTTCCGTAAATCACAACTGCTATCAACGATTATTTAGACCAAAACGAGAGTAAACAATAGCCCCGATTCCCCGCTTCTGACCCGGCTTTGACCTCCCGTATCCCAGCAAGCATTGCAGAATGCGTAACGCGCAATACTAGTCTCGCGATAGTAAACAGCAAGTTCCTTGCGCTTCACACGAAGGTTATGGTCACCTTTCGCGCTCATTATTCTCAGCCATTGCAGTGGACGTCAACGGAGGGATAGTACTGAGCAGCCGTAGGAGTTAAACATCGGTTATCTGTCGAGATGGCGTATGCTATATATTTTTTTAAGGACAAAAGTGTTGAAGTGGGGAAAATCGACTGGATGTACACTGGGGACCAGAAAAAAACGTGTTCAAAAAACATCACACAGTGCCCCAATCTTGAGGATGAAGATGGATGGATGAGTGTGAAGTGGGACAAGGGCAAGAAAAAGAAAGACGGTCCAGCCTTTTTTCCGGCCAAAGTTTTAATGCTCGGCGGTAAGTCATGCAGCCTAAAATTATATGACTTCATGTGTCACATAACTAGCTTAATGGAATCAATGTTAGCCTAAGCTAATTTAAGATTAGTGTTAGCATAATGTCTCAGCCTGTTTATCAAGGTTGTGGGGATGACTGGACTTGGCTAGTTTGTGCTAACGTTATCGTAGTTTGTGCTCATATGTGCAGGGCTGCCAACTTTTGACTTCAGCTTTGAGTGAGACTCGTTTCGGGAAGGCCTTATGAACCATCTTCCAGAAGAAAACATGTGATCTAAAACGACTATCTTGCATTTCTACACCACCTAACCTCTTGGATTAATGGTTAAGACAAGAAAGAGAAACCATGTATAATGTTAATTAACCAAAAATGTAAAATTATATTACTAGATTTCAGCATTGAGGTAGTTACATACATAATTCAGACTAAATGGTCCCCGAGTGTCTGTCGCTACTGCGCATCTTAATGTGTTGGGGAGTGAGGTTTTACGCACAGCATTGTAACGTTACCTGCCGGCTACCGCTACACATAGGCATGCCAACCTAAAAACATATAATGGTGAGAAAGCACAGAGACACAGGGCATTCCCGTAACCATAGTAACTCACTCGATCCTGCCTGTGTGCGCACGGCATGAGAGGAGAGGAAGAGACACTGACTGAGATTACTCGGAGCAGCATGCATGGGAATAAATTACAATATACTAGATATCTGTATATTTCTTGCTTTCCCCCTGATGACCTGAATAACACAGTGCTGCTGCTGCGTTTTGCTGCTCTGTCTTGTCTGTCCTGCGCTGTCAGTATCCTCTTTTCACGCCACGACGTTGTCAGTTATGAATTTAGTTTTCACTGCGTGAGAAAATGGACATGTGGCGTGAGAGCGTGTGAAAAGTGTCAGCTGCGTGAGACATATCATATAGCCTAATAATTAGGCTGTATGAGATGTTTGAATAGAAGCATACATTGTGTAACTTTTCCAAACTAACTTTTTATGCACTTTTTGTTTGTTCATTGTGCCAAAACATTTTCACATAGACAACTACAGTGACCTCTGCAAAAAGAGGGAAGAATTTATAAAAGGTGAAGACATCTGGAAAAAAACTGCTAAGAGAAAGATAACGCCCAACAGCAAATGGATGGAGAATGTGGAAGAAGAGAAGCCGACAAAACAGGTAAATAAATAGACAGACAGTACAGTGGAGAAGCTCTTGATTCTTGCAGAAAAAAAGCATACAATCCAATACAGAAATGACATGTTTACTTTTTTTCTTACACATCATTCATGTCATAGTGAAAAGTAAAACCTTCCCTTTATTCTTCTGACCTCACTTGATCTCTTCATCAAAAAACAATAGGGAATGGCAGGGCTCCCACAGTCATGTCATCTGGGAAAGTAATGGAATTTTAAAAATTAATTTTCAGGCCTGGAAAAGTCATGGAATTTTGTCGTCTGTGATTTAATTAATTAATTTCGCAGTAATCATCCTTAACATACTCAAGGACCTCTAAAACCTCCTCTAGGACCCCAAAAGCTTCATCTAGGACCCCTTAAATTTCAACTAGGACCTCCAACTTTCTCCAGGATCCCTTAAACTTTTCCAGGACCTCTAAAACTTCTTCTAGGGCTCCTCAAACCTTCTTCAGGTCAAATAAAAACCTTCTCCAGGACCCCTTAGAATTCATCTATCATCTATCTGGCCAAAAATATATTTTTTATCAAGCCTTTGTACGTATAATGGATAGCAAGATACAATATCCAGGTAGCAGTGAGGACACCATGACCACAGATTACACAGTTGACAAATGCAAAATCTTGACTTTGTTCCTTTGGTTTATATTTGTTAAATTATGTTGCTAGTTGGGACCAGTGACGTCCCAGTTGCTCAGCTGGTAAAACGCATAACGTGTTACCACATGTTTCTGACCTCAGGCCCTTTACTGCATGTCATTCCCTCTCTTTCCCCCTTTTCTTCTCATCTCGACTGTCTCTATCCGTAAGAAGTTAGAAAAAAACCTGGTACCACTTGATTCTGATAAGTACTAAATATTTTGTTTCAGCACATCCCTACTATTAACCTTTTAACTGTAATTTTGACAGCAAAAGACCAAAAAGGCAACCTGTCCTACAAAAGAGGCTTCAGACCAAATGATTGAGGGCTTGAAGAAGGAGCTGATGGCAAAACAAGCAGCTTTAGAGGTAAATTATTTGAATATTTACAAGCTTTAGAGTTTAAGTCAGTCATTTTGAACTGAAGTAATAACGTGTACGTAGGGCAATTACTTTATACCTCGATAACATTTAAGTAAGTGATAATGTCTGATGAGGTGTCCATTATCAGGTTTTAATAGAAGACGTGGAGCCATGAACTGTCTGACGCAAAGTCCATTAAAACCCCTGACGACAGGACACCTCTAAGGGCATTATCCTGCTTATACCATGGTCACTTACCAAAGAAATAGATATTAAATCAGTTATTTATGCTTTAATGTGTTTTACAGTTAAAATAATGAGGGGAAAAAATCGTAATCTTTGTACTTTTGTCTGTATAAACCCACTTAGAAATTTATTTTGGTCCACCTTTAAAAAATATTATTAAGCACGCCACACCTCTGTGACCTCTGAACCTGTGTGACCAGCGACATCAGTCACGTTTGTGCGTACAGGTGGGGGGTCCCCAAGGAAAAGAGGTTTGGAACCACTGCTCTAAATGACAGTTTTGATTATTTTTTGATTATTTGCCCAGCCCTGCTTGTATGGGACTCACGGTGCCATAGAGACTGCAGACTCTTTTATGTAAATTGATTGTAAATGTGTGCCATGTGCTTACCAGTTGTGTTCTTTCAGATGCCCAAGACAAATTTCTTCTACAGGAGACAATGAAAGGCTAATCATCAAATCATCATCAATCGGCTTGTGTTTGACACAGTATAATTGTGTGCGTGTGTCTTGTAGCCAATTTCTGAATCTGAGGAGTCATTAGATGAGGAACCACTGCCCAGAAACTGGAGTAAGGCCCTGCTGCAAATAAAGGAACTTCAAGCAGAGAACAAGAGGCTTAAAGAAGCCAATATGAAAGAGATACTGGATGCAATGAAAGGTAAGTTTATGAAATTAGAAAAAAAGAACTTAAACAGTCTGTTCATGTGGAGACATGACCAACCATAACTGCATGGCAAGTAGTTTCAGATGATCTTGATAAAAATATGTATAAATGTTTTATATTTAGCTTACTTAAACTTGCACAAGCCCTTACTTTATTTTATTGTATGTTTGGAACCTGTCTCAACAAGCAGTCATGGGGCTTAAAGTTTTTTCACCCTTGTCTTATAATCATTTTTATCTTACATATATATCTTATATCTTAACAGAGCTTCCACTAGTAGTGGAGACGTTGAAAGGAATTATTGAGAACCTTCCAACCTCAAGCCATGCATCCATGTCATCCTGGTCCATACGATCTATGGACTCACCAGTGTCTGTACATGCCTCTCCTCAAGTGGACTCTGACGACATGGTAAATACCTCACATAAAAAAAGTATGTTAGAATCCATGTGTGTAAATGTTGATTGTAAGAGTTACCGTCTTTATCTATCGATCTATTTAAAGATCAAGGAAATCCACTTTTTAAAAAAACAAAGTTAAAAAAAAAAAATCACTAAATACATGATGTTTCCAAAGTCAATGCATAATTGTGTTAAATAGCTGTGATCTCAATATTGACCAGAAATAATTGTGATTATGTTTCATAATCGAGCAGCCCTACTTCCCAGCTTATCCGAGTTATGTTGTATGGTTATGTAGCTCTATAGATTTAATTGCAAACTACAACTCATAAACTACAACAAATCCCAAAGACATTATCAGGCAGATACGTTTATTAAAACTTTCAAAGCAAACTTGGGATACAGAATAGAAAACTTGACATAGGAGCTGTGCAAAAATTACCCAATTGCAATTGCAATTTTCCATGAAGGAAGGGTCGCAGCACAATCAATTGGACTCATTTGGAGTGTGTTTATGACTAAACAGTGCACACTGAACATCAAGTCATCTCACCTGATCCACGTATTGCGTGTGTTTCCAAAGCTTGATACACACACCTAACTAATCATACACCTTACCGTATCTCAGCTGGCATTTTTTCAAATAATTGCCACACAGTGCTTTGATTGTTGCTGGTTGCCATCACGTTTACAACTCAACTATAAGAAGTCACATGATATTAACAAGTTATTAACGTTACTTAATGCTCCATGTCTGTTATGTGTAACATTACTGCACTCGACATTTTTTTCTGGCAGCATTATCGCTCCTAAATAGTTCATTTTTGATTATTTCATTATTGATTATTTTCTAAATGGTTATGATTTGCTAACCGGTTACTCATGCATGTGTGTACTGTCCCACCCCTAATAATTTGCGACCAATTACAAACTAACTGATCACTAATTTGTTTTGCAGGTGTCTCTCATGCCAGGCTCTGATGTCAAAGTCCCCAGACAAAAGCTAAACTCTCTGCGAACCACAAATTCATCAGTTTACATCGGGGACCTTGCTGTGCTTGTCTATGGAAGGGAAATACTGTCTTGCTCAAGTTTGACAGGGAGACCGTCAGGAGCACACAAAGATGTGGGATCAAAACCACAACTCGATACCTCGAAACTTGATGCTATACTTGGTGAGTGTACTTAATTAAAGGTAAATTTCACTGTATATTTTATGTTGGAGCTTGAAGTGACTGAGTTGAATCGCTGTCATCAATCTGACATAGTTTGAAATCCAATGTGAAATTACAGTACAAGAGACACTCAGATAGTGCAACACTGAGTGTTTAATACTATAAAACCAAATCTTTGAATGATAGTTCAAGTTATATAAAAGCTAATATTAGTGTTAAATGGACTGTACTTACATAGTGCTTTTCTAGTATTATCAACTACTCAGAGTGCTTTACAATACCGATCTATCAGTCACCCATTCACACCACATTCATACACTGATGCCTGGAGGCTGCCATGCAGGGTACCAACCAACTCCTCAGGATCTAACTAACATTCAGACACTGATCTCCCTCTGAGCTACAGCTGCCCGTTAAATATTAACCATATGTGTATCTCTCACCAGTGTACTGGCATCAGGTGGAAATTTTGAAATTTGACCTTACGCAGTGACCTTTACCTTTGAGTGGTTAAAAATCAAATATTTTTCTAATTTCGTGACCCACAACACTTCGACTTAGTTTAGTCCAGATCAAATCAAAACTGTTTGAGTTATGCTATACACACACTCACACGCACAAATACACAAGTGAAAACAGTTTCCCACATGTGTTAGATGGCACAGGTTTAATGATGGCTACATGTGACCCAAAGCATTAAGGTAGCAATCACAGAAGCACTAATAGTATTAAAGCAAAACTCAAATTTCAAATTGGAATGAAGGATGAACTGATTACATTTTGTGGGGACAAAGTTCACCTAAGTGTAACAAAAATCAAATACTATAAAATGATGAAGTGAGGACATTTTATACCCAGGTCGGTATATGGCCGGTTTACAACGCCATAACTCAGGAACAGAAGGGGAGGTTGTGCCTGTTTTTGCAGTTGGTTGCTATTCATACTGACTTGGTGACACTAATCTTGGGTAGCGTCCTTGAAACTGTGCTGATTGTATAGATTTGAGATTAGATCCATATCTGAAGCATTGTCTGCTTGCTTTAAATATTTTTTTGTTTGTTTCTGTGTGTATGTGTTTAAACTCACAGGCCATGCTCTGTCAAAGTTCCCTGGGATAAGCATGCAAGATGTGAGACGCATCATCAGAAAAAAATGCAACAACGAAAGCTACACAAAGCAAGCTGCTGCAAAGAAAACCCTGGACATTTAAGCAGGACAGAAACAGGGCTTTCCACTAAGGCAAAGACTAGCCAGCCAGGAGAAACTGTTAGCCGGCCAAGTTGGAGGTGGGGGTGGGGGGTGTTACATGACACATTTGTTTCGAATTTATTTTGAAGAAACATATTTTATTTGTAAGGTTTGTTATTAAGTTAATATATTTGATATTTGATTTTGAAGTAATAAGTAGTATGGCATGATGACGTCAGTTGGCTTTTGTTGTTCGCAGCAAAGTTGTGTACTTGTATGCCTTCTTTCATTTAACTAAAGATGATTTTGTCCAGAGTGTCTCATATCATCATTTTTGAGGTTGTAAGACGAAGCTGCAACAACATCTGAGAATGAAATAACAAGGCCAAAAGAGTAAAATACTTAGCAATCATTTCTCCCTTTGTAACTCCCAAGAGTGAAAATACATACAAGTCCGTTTGGTTTCATTCGTACAACATACAGTGTCTTTTGACGCCAGCACATATCGACGGTGGTGGTTATTGAACACTTGAAGAGAAGACTGGATTACACGCATCGTTTTGGGCTAAACGATGCAATATTAAGAGCAAAAATAATACAATACAAAAAGTGCTGTCATACACAAAAGTGGGCTAGAAGTTTATTACTGTTAAACTAATAGTGTACCTAGAAGGTTACTTGCAGTATACTTCAAAGCGTACTTTCATAAACTAAAAAGTGGACTAGAAGTTTATTATGAGTAAACTAATAGTGTACCTAGAAGGTTACTTGCAGTATACTTTAAAGTGTACTTTCATAAACTAAAAAGTGGACTAGAAGTTTATTGTTAGTAAACTAATAGTGTACCTAGAAGGTTACTTGCAGTATACTTTAAAGTGTACTTTCATAAACTAAAAAGTGGACTAGAAGTTTATTGTTAGTAAACTAATAGTGTACCTAGAAGGTTACTTGCAGTATACTTTAAAGTGTACTTTCATAAACTAAAAAGTGGACTAGAAGTTTATTATTAGTAAACTAATAGTGTACCTAGAAGGTTACTTGCAGTATACTTTAAAGTGTACTTTCATAAACTAAAAAGTGGACTAGAAGTTTATTATTAGTAAACTAATAGTGTACCTAGAAGGTTACTTGCAGTATACTTTAAAGTGTACTTTCATAAACTAAAAAGTGGACTAGAAGTTTATTATTAGTAAACTAATAGTGTACCTAGAAGGTTACTTGCAGTATACTTTAAAGTGTACTTTCATAAACTAAAAAGTGGACTAGAAGTTTATTGTTAGTAAACTAATAGTGTACCTAGAAGGTTACTTGCAGTATACTTGCAGTACGAAATAAAACTTTTCACATATACTTAAAGTTTACTTATTTTACACTTATATTATACTTAAAGTGTACTTTTGATAAACTAAAAGTGGGCCAATTTAGTCCCAAGAAGTATTAAAATAGTATACTTACAAGTGTACTGCAAGTATATTGATAATAGTATACTTGTACATAAAAGTATACTTTGGGAAATACACTTTTACTATGCTTAAGTATACTTTATAAAATAAACTTGAGGTATACTTCTTTTTGGTAAGGGCGGGCTTAGCATAACAAAAATGAATGGTAACTACAGGGAATCCATTGGTCCTGCTCTGGGTATCCAGTGACTGCTACCACCAGTTTCTCCTCCACTGTTTGCCAACTGAACACTTGGTGTCGTGACCGCCACAGAAGGTCCACCTCTCAAATCATCCTGAGTGATGGATTTCTTTACAGATAGCTGATGCAACACAATCCTTGTGACTGTGAAGGCCACAGCAAACTGTATGATTCACATCATTTTCATACTCATCATGTTCAGTCACCACTCCTGTCCTGTAAGAAAGCATCTGCACTGGTGTTCCTTCACTCATTACCCAGGGTTTCCTTTAATATGTCTGGTCATGAAGGACCCTGAGGTTAAAAGCAACTCACGTAGACAGAAAGGCTTATTTACAACAGTGGGATGGTGAGACACATAGCCATTAAGTCATTCAGGTCAAATGGAGGCTCAAGCAACACAAACAGACTTCTCACACGAACCTGCATGAGGCGTGCACAGAAAGATACAAAGAGTTGTTTACAAAGCTTCACAGCCACCAGGGCTGGATGACGGGGTGTGTGTGTGAGAGCGTGTGTTAGCATTCGTTCTTCAGGTGCAGGCGAGCGCTGCAGGTTGTCTTGACTTGACCTCACAACACAGTGAATACACAGCCAGAGCAGCAACTAAAATAAACCTCAGGGCAAATGGGACAGACGCTAAATAGTGGCTGCGACTTACACTATGCCGACGGTCGTCATAACTATTGAGTTAGTTAGCAGTTTGTCTTCTTTAATTCTGTTTCTGTTTTATTTTTAGATGTGATACATCTAATAGAACTCAGGAACATGTTGTACTTCAGCTGATGTGAAGACAAGATAATCTCCAAAACTAGAGATAGACAGTGCGACACATTGCTGCACAAGCCTTTAACCACCCAGCAGAGTGATGCTGTGGTGCTCTGACTTAGATCCATCTGGATTATTTATCACTTAAACACTGTTTTTAGGTTCAACAGCCCTCACAATGAGTGTCTTCCATATTTCACGTTTATTCTAACAGAACATTTTAGGCTTGGCAGGGCAAGTTTATTTATGTAGCACATTTCATACCCAAAGTGCTTTACAGATTCATTGTAGCCCAATCACAATCGTGCCTCAAAGGACTGTGCAAATAGTAATATTAGTGCAATTTCAATTTCAGTTTGATCTATGAAGTCCAATATAACAAATCACAATTAGTCTTGGACGGCTGTAGAGCATAAGACATCCTTCTGTCCTTGGACCCTCACAGCAGAGAAGGAAAACTAAAAAAAAAACAACCTATAGATATAATCACAATGTGCATTTACAATAACTTTAGGATAGAGAACCTTCTGCTGCATGTGCAGAAAATGAAATTAGTTAGTTGTAACCCACCTAACAACGTATTGTCACAGAACAGTTTGTATGATATCCACAAATTTGCACCCCAGGAATGACGTTACATCCTTAACGTACAGTTACGAAATGAACGTAAAGTTACAGAGGTTAGGTTTAGGCAGTAAAGGTTTCTGTGGTTAGGGTTAGGAAAAGAAACATAGTGTGGATGAACCTTATAAGCTGTCAATCAAACCCTGATGCAGACTGAACAACCGGTGTGAGAGCACCTTAAAGGGATAGTGCACCCAAAAATGAAAATTCAGCCATTATCTACTCACCCATATGCCGAGGAAGGCTCAGGTGAGTCCTCACATCCCTTGCGGAGATCCAAGGAGAGAGTGGATTTGCACGCTTACGTGCACACGTGAGGTGCACTATCCCTTTAAGTCATAATATGGAAACAACATGAACAAATACTTTCACAGACTTTCCAAGTTGTTGCTCCAACTTGAGGGGTGTTCTGTTCTGTGTTTCTGATTATTTCAACACCACATGAATATCTTAATATGCATTTTTCCTGCTTTGGAAAGTCAAAATATCTCCTGTGTCTTTTATCTAAAAATCTGAGTTTAGTTAAAGGACTTTTTTTTTTTTTTGCAAAAACATTTAATAATAATAATAATAATACATTTATTTATAGAGCATTTTTCATGGTACGTTGCATTAGTTAAAAAGGACCAGAGCTGGAGATAAACTTGCTTTTTGGTTTATACTTCAACCAAGGAAATGCCCGCTTCCTTGCACACACACATACACACAGCCACATTAGAGGATGTTAAAAAGAATGTCATCCACTGCAGTTACACTTAATCTAATGCAGATAAAAACTAGTGTAAATCCTCTTGTGTTCACAGTATTGGTCACAAATGAACCGAGTGACACACAAATCAAACTGAGAGCAGAGAAAGAGGGATGGAAAGTGTGTCCGAGAGACGAGTTAGTGTAACTGTTTCTTGCTGTTTGTGTTTGTTTGGTCTACAACCAGATGGTGGATGTGGCATTTATTTAGGTCAGCGATGTTTCACATTTCCTGAATGCCCTACAGAGAGGAAACTTCAGCCACCACTCGGCTGAGCTCAAAGAAATCAGAATCAGAGGAAATCTGTTAAACATTTAAACCCATTCAGTGATCAGTCTGTTGAGCATTATCACTTGAAGAATTAGAGGAAGAAATGACACAGAAATGTGAATCACTTACAGAGCTGTGACTGATGTTTTAATGCGCTAACAGAGACACTGAAAACCACAACATGTTACCAGTTTAAACCAGAAGTAGAGGCCATGTGTGTTTCAAAGTAAGATGCTGTTGTCAGACTTTACTGTGCTGAGAGGACGCAGTGCAGACAGCAGACATCCACTTGGCATCATTGCTTTTTGGTTTGCACCTTCAACACCTGACCTACACACTCCACTGGTTATCTTACTATATAATGACGAAAACTCTGTCTGTGTGTGTTCCACGTTTTTCTCCTCACTGACTTGGTCAATCCATGTGAAATGTGGCACAGTGGTAGAGGGTCATGGGAGGATGCCAATGAAGCAATATTACATCAATTGGCCAAAGGGGGGCGCTATAGCAACCCATTGAAATGTCAAACTTTGAATGGGCATATCTCATGCCCCGTATGTGGTAGAGACATGAAACTTTGCACAGAGATGCCTCTCCTCATGAGGAACACATTTGCCTCAAGAACCCATAACTTCCAATCCTATAGATTTTCCACCATTTTGAATGGTGGCAGAGACAATACTAGAAAACAAAACACAAACATACAATACAATCGGAGGTTTTTAGAGAATGGCTAGGGCTGCATATAATTATCTCCAAATGCTCAAAATGTTATCATAATTAAATGATGCACAGCTGGAAACATGTTCAGAAAACATTATACGTTCTAGGTTTTCCCTGCAGCAGGTCAAAGGATAAATAAATAAAATAAGAAAAATAAGAGCTAAAACACTCTTATACAAAATGTCTCTTATTTATATATTCTTGAATGATGGTCCATAGGTCATCTAACCCATTGTCCCTATAAAATCCCTGCAGGGATGAGGCTGCACGCTCCATCGTTATCACTTCTATGAATTCTTTTAGCCAGTGTTCTAAACAAAAACAGTTTGGTTTCCTTATTTTCGAATTCATCAAAATAGTCCTTTCCACACAGAGGAAAGCCAGTGTTACTAGATGATGTGTTACTGCGGATTTCATTCCTTCAATTTTTACACCCAGCAAGCACACATCTGGGCATATACATACATCCTCATTTAATATTGTACATATGTTCCCACTGTGATTTGATTTTATCCATGGCATCACAGGAAGCGGGGTGAATAAGCCTATATAGTTTAGATACTGTGCCTCTATTTAATATAATTTCTTTCATTTTGTTATCTGCATCTGCATCTGAAGCCAGTGAAATCCCTTCAGATATATATTTCTGCAGAATTGATTTCAGCTGTAGGTACTGCAGAAAGCACATATCATTAAAACCACATGTTGTTTTGAGTTCATTAAAACGTATTATTATACCCTCTTTTACAATTTGACCCAGGTTTTTAATATTACGATTTTCCCATCTTCGTTACAAAGAATTTTTCCTCCAGCAGTGAGCAGAGGGTTCTCCCATAATGCACATGAAGGCAACACTAAGCCATTGATTGCACATTTCTTTTGCATTTTGCATTCTTTGATATTTCGCATGAGAAGCTAACAATGGGATCCTTAATTTTTGTCTTAATCGTTGTACAATACCACAGAGATGAAAGGGATATATCTTTCTTACACTCATTAACAATTTTCTGTTCCAGCCGCAGCCAGCTGCCGACCTCACATTGTTGGTGGTAAGCCCAGAGCATGTGGTGTTTGGCATTAAATGCAACATAATAATCAGTTTTTCTAATTTTTGGTATGACTAAGTCATGGCATGGTATGCTGTAACTAAACCTTTTGTGTGTACTTGTCACATTTACTGAGCCAGTTCATGACAAGGCAATCTCCATTTATTTCTGTCAGCTCTGACATCAAGAGGTAAAAATAAAATCGTCTGTCAATTATGACCATGCAACTCGAGCCCCTACACAAATTAAGTGAACACAGGAATATGTTAGCTGATGAATTTCGTTGCCATGAGGGACGGTACTTGGTATGTGGCGGTGTTTCAGTGGGCGGAGCGAGTCACATGACATACACAAGAATGCCAGGACCCAACTTTCCCAGGAGATAATTGCATTGTAACAAGATGGATACACACATATACAGTATATATGTATCGTCAGGACATTAAACACTCCATACCACTTCCTATCCCTTGTTCACCACAGGCCGTATGTTACATAATTTCAGTTACCCAACAACAAGTGGTGTTCTGCTTCAATAAAAGTGAATGGAGAAACAGTTTAATTGTCCCAGTTCCCATAAACTGTACACAGCATGTTCTGTGTCCACATGCTTTACTTTGATGCATATATGTTGCTTTGATGTGCTGTAAAATAATCACACACACACACACACACACACACACACACACACACACACACACACACACACACACACACACACACACTCTGTCTACAGACACGTTGTTGTTTTGTTGCTGTTTGTGCTGACCGGTCATCCAGATCCAAAGCATGACACATACTGTACCCAAACAGTCGACAGTGAATATAAAAGAGTAATTATCCTGCAATTAATTAGGGGATGTCGTTGTATAAACAAACATGGAGCACTTTGCTTTGGTCGAAACACGTGTAGCAATGTGCCCTTCCAATGTCTTTGTCTCACACATGCACACATGCACTGTTGCAGTGGGCAAACATGCTCGGTTGCCTTTTATAGCATATAAAAGATTTTTTTTTAAAGTTACATTCTCATAAATAAAATGGAACTCACATTAAGACGTACAAAAAGGTTTACACAGAATAATATTTAAGTGTTATATATCAGCCTGAACTGTATAATAGGCCTATACTGGATATAAACTATTAAACTGCAGTGGAGATTTATAAAGCACAGACAGAACTGCAGACTCAAACTTCTTAGTGGCTCCTTTTAAAACAGTTGCTTACATGGAGACTTCATTACGGTTGATTTAGATGCCAATGGCGTAGTCGGGACGTCAGCGTATGAGAATCACTGGACATAACTTGGTCGGTGGTCAGAGGGTTGAACTAATCCAAGCACACACTCATAAACATAATCATGTTCTCATAAACACACAGAATAACGCAGGTCTGTGCCAAAAAGGATGATGTAGAAAACTGGTGGAGTTCACCTTCAACAAAGTCATTATTTAAACATTTTAATTAGGGTATATCTTTGTCAGGTTTGCCACAAGCAGGTGTAGACAGAACAAGAACGTTGATTTGTATGCATGCACGGACACACAAAACATCAGCACACACACCACTACCACTTACTGACCTGGTACCGTAACTCTCTGCAGAATTTGGAAAGCTAACTACTTGCAATGTGCTGTTCTGCAATGTTCTAAAAACTGGCCGGTTCACATCAATGCAATTAGAGGTGATGGTGTATCATCGATATGCAACAACTCTCTGTACTTCTGTTCTGATTTGCAGCTTTTCAGACTTATTTTGTGGCTAAATATAATGTGTAGCTTCTTAAAATCTGAATGAGGATAGTGATAGTGAGATAGTGGCTACAGCTGCATTTGTAGTCATGATGAAATGGTGAAAAACAGACACAAAACGAGCATCAGACCGACTGTGTTCATAATAAATACGCCACAATAATGTAAATTAGTGCCAATTAATCAGTCAGCAATCTGGAAGTCCATCCATCTGATGATTAGCTGGGCTAACCGTTAGCTGTTACCCCCTTTACAATTGTCTTACACTAGACACATTTTCCCACAAAATACAACATGCTAACATTATTAGCATAAGCCTATGACGTATCTTATTGCATATAATAGCCTGGCTGCTAGTGGACCTTGGGAATAAAACACACACACACAGTGGCACCCCCACAACGGCCTTTGTGATACAGCAGGAAGCCTGAGCTATAACGCCCCCCTTCCTTTTCACCACGAGACCAGGTTTCCTTACTTAACAAACTTGGCTTTCCCCTCAGGAAACACTGGAGGAGACGAGGGTCAGCCCGTCTCATCCCAAAACAAACAAGCTCGCCTGACACCTCTGCCCTCTCATCACAAGCGGTCATGAGATGCTCAGACACCTGCGTTGCACTCCCATGATCCCATGACTGTTGTATAACCGCAGTTTCATTAATTAGCATCGATTTCGTAACACCTCACCTTTGGCTCGTAAAGCTTTGAGCTGTGAAATCAGGAAGAGGGGAAGTAATTAAATAAATACGTAGATTTATAAACCTTTCTTTCTACTCTTAAAGGGGTTCTGAATTCTTGTATCATTACTCGCTCTCTCTGCATCCCTCGCCTCCTTTTCTCCTCTCGCTCTCTGTCTGTTCGGCTTGTAAAAAACGTCCATTCACAGAAACCGACATCTACACTACCTGAGACTTTGCCCTTGAGCATAAATCTTGTTTTTGTCTTCACAGGCGCGCCCAGCTTCATCCTCACTTCATTCGGAAGCCGCAGTGTGTCAGGTCCAATCAAGTCAAGTAGATGTTTATTGTCACATACACAGAAACGGTGGGGTCAAATGTACTGTAGTTCCTTTAATGGTGCAGCAGTAACAAAGACATTAGACAGGAGCACAGTGCAAAGGACTACACGAAGTGCAAGCAAACGTTGGTCTTCACAAGGTTTAACATTAAATTGCAGAAATAAGACGTGGTGTTTGGGGAAGGTCAGGGTGAGGTTGGAGCTCCTATTGTGTGTCTGTGTGATATCATGTGTGTTGACAGCATTTAAACTCGGTAACCTTTGTGTGTGTGCTGATAACACACACACACACACACAGATCACAGACAGATACACAGACACACATAAGTCACTGTAGGGTGACCGTGGCAACATACTGTGCGACGTCTTCCTTGAAGCTATTTCACAAGCTGTCAGCACATCTATCTATCTAGCTATGAGTCGGGTCGTTAATTAATTCCAATCAGTCATTGACTACTTTACCCAGTGTTCTGATTGATTTAAAGATTTTAAAAAACTGTATCCAGCCAGCAATAATAAAAATAAACTGTATTTATATAGCAATTTGTGTTTACAAAGTGTATTGCACGTGGAAGAACTGAAAATATATATGAACTAGTCCATACCCATTGGTAGCTCTGTCACCTTCTACCTATGTGCAGTTTCACATAGATTGACCACGTCAGTGAGTAGAAAAACGTGGGACAGACAGAATGAAACACATTTTCTGTGATTAAGTACAGCATACCATACCATGACTTAGTCATACCAAAAAATTAGAAAACAACAACAACATTAGTCCACAGGGGGAGCCACAGCGATCGGTCGCATTTTAGCCATTTTGAAGCATTTTTCTGTTGTTATAGCGCCACCCAGTTGCCAATTAGAGTTAAATTTCTCCAGTCACCTTGAGGCGTCCTGTTCTACATATCTACCAAGTTTAGTAAAAATCCATATGGCGGTTAGGCCTAGATAAGAAATTAGCTCTCTAGCGCCCCCATTTTGTTTGATGGGGTCAATAATGGAGGGGTCCCCTCAGATTATGTGTGGTCATATGCCTACAAAGTTGCGTGGTGATGGGTGAAACCCTTGAGATGTTATACACCTTTATGTGATGAGCCACGCCCTCCGCAATATTCATTGCCTTATAGAAGCTCAGTTTTAGTAAGTTTTCCAACTTTTGCCAAGAGGGAACTTTAGATATTGGTCCCTAGATTATGTTCACCCAGTTTCATGCAGATCGCCCAATTATGTAACAAAGGGATTAGGAAAACAATGTCATGTTTTGGGTTAAATTAAGTACAACTGTTAGGTAACAATGATGTAACTTGGTGAGTGATGTAAGCGCACCATGATGGTACATAGATTATGTAACTTTACATTAAAGAATATTTTCACATCTAACTGAGAGAATTATTTAATTTCAACCAAACCCGAACTGGTGATTGTTGCAACAGTGGAAAGAAAAACCAAGTTTATAGGAAACACCAGCCGCATAGATGGGCAGCTTGGACACATGCTCAGTGAAGAACCCAGGGTCCTCGGGTGTTTCAGGTCTTTTCTGTTTCATGAGGAAAATAGGTGAAAGAATATTTACTTTCTTGGCATTTTGAGTTTATTTTTATCTAAGTACATAAAGTACATACAGAGACGGCAAACTCACTGGAGAGTGGGGGCTGGAATCTACACTAACACTGGTGTATCGTGGCAACTATCCACACCTTTTGCTGATAAGGTTGTGCTCATACATTCTTTGTGTCTTGCATGCACCTTCCTTCTCTTTCATCACTGTGTTATGCCACAAACAGACGCACATCTCTTCCTTTCTGCTCTCCTGACTCTTCATTCCTTCATTCATCCCTCCATGCCTCTAAATCCTCCCCCTCTCCACCTTTTGTCATCTGTCTCCTTCAGGTGCACGTCTTTATGCACCTTTCCACAGGTTTTACAGTCGTTGGCAGCACGATAACAGACCGGACCAGTGATTACATGCATCTGTCTGCAAACAGAGCTCCTTTAAGTGAGCTTCACGTGCCTCTGCTCACTGTAGCACTCACCTCCAGGAGGGCTGGGAGGGCGGGAAGTTAAGCATTTAACTGACACATTTAGAGTTAATTACAGGGATATGTTTCATAGTTTGACCTAATTTCTACAGTAAACTGCGAGGCTACGTTTCATGTTTTAGCCTAAATTTTGCAGGTAATTACAGGTGTGCATTTCATAGTTTAACCGAAAATACTGCACTTAATAACAGGGATACATTTCATAATTTGCTTTAACAAGCAGAATATCCTCTCAGCGGTCCTCAGATGGCCTCCCAGGCATACAAGTTACGACTATTTGAAGAGAGAGAAAATGCCACAACTGTTTGACTGTAAAGCCCCGGAGGCAAGAAGAAGCTAGACTGAAATATACAGAAGCTTGACACGTGAGAAAAGGATTGAAAATAATATTATGACCCTGATAGACTGACAGTTGCCTCGTGTCTCAGACTCTGGTTAGAGCGTCAGACTTTTCTGTGAAGTGAGTTTGACTTTCTTTATTTTCTCTTTATCCGCCATGACATCGAAAGTAAAACCAACTTTAAATTGAATTCTTGAATCATTTTGTCAATAAATATTTCATAAGTAATCGTTGGTTGTCAACTGCTATTTGATATTAGTAAATAAAAACAAATACTTATGTTGTGATGAGAGTGATAACACACGTTATATTGTGCACAGATATAAATACAGGTGTGCCATTAGAGTTTGGTTTGGCCCCGAAAAGTTTGCAAACCACTGACCTAGATTACACGTGTGTGTGTGTGTGTGTGTGTGTGTGTGTGTGTGTGTGTGTGTGTGTGTGTGTGTGTGTGTGTGTGTGTGTGTGTGTGTGTGTGTGTGTGTAGGACCATTAACAGCTTCAGTTCCCCGTCTATACTCTCATCAAAGCCACCACACTCCATTAAGAAAAACAGTAATTTAAGCTTGCTGAACACAGGAGCTGTTCGTCTACCACTGCCTCAATCAGTTCGTTTGATTGTGTTATTGTTTAACTTTGGTGAACCTGAACTCACCACTTTAAATGTCCAGTGTGTGGAATTTAGGAGGATATACTGGAGGAAATGGAATATAATTTAATAAGTTTGTTTCTTTAGTGTATAATAAGAATCGTTGTGTTTCTGTTACTTAAGAATGGACGTTCATATTTACGCAGGGAGCAGATCCTCGTCTACAGAGATCTACATGTTGCACCACCATGGTGTTACAGTAGCACAGAATGGAAAAACCAAACACTGACTCTAGATAAGGGCATTTGGGTTTTTGCTTTTTCACATCAGCCACCAGTTGACAGCCCCTCCATGAGGAGAATTTCAGAAAAGCATCTTTTGTTTCATGTTAAACTGCTTTATTCAGTGTTTTTACTGGTTTAAATCACTGAATCTATTTGTTTTGGAGAGGAAGAAACCACTCTGGATAATTCAGCTCCCAGTAAAAACATCCTGAACGTGTGGATCTTAACTTATTAGAGAAAAAAGGTGAGCACACATTAGCAGGATAGGACAGCAGCCCACAGTTCACCTGGTATTGCAGACACCAGGGGCGACTGCTCTGAGACAACAAGGCAGGCTGAACTTCGGCTTCAATTAAATGTTCCTTTTATAAGTTACTGCCTTGCTACAATATGACAAATTTTATGATGTAAACTTAAAGTGAGCTTCCCCTGTTTGAAAGACCAGCAGCCGCCACTGGCAGACACCCCATGTACAAACGGCTGCATATCCTTGCTGCAGCAGGTATGAGCTAGATTCCAACCTGCAGCCAAATAAAGGCAAAACGCCCCCAAAAAATCTTAAAAGACAAAAAAAAGATAGCATCCCATCTCTGACATGCCAAGCAGTCTGAGCAGTTTGCCACAGTTCCCAGTTCACTGTCTCTGCATAGATTTTCCCAGCCAGTCTGGGGATTTGGAGCGCTCAGAGGGCCATCTCTGTAACCTCTTGGACTACTGTTTCCAAACTGGGCATGAGGACTCCCAGGGGGGCCTCAGGGAGCGCTTCATGGAGGAGCATGATTTCAATTTAACTACTAATTAATATGAGAAACTACAAGGAGGTCTCATTTCCACAGAGACTAGCACTGTTCTGAACATGACCTAAATGTTCTCACATGAGGGTTTAAGGGGATCTACCTGACCGACATGTTGGCGAGGAAACATTTGGGGATCTCTGCTGTAGGCTCCACATTACCATGAAAGTGTATAAATGCGTGGCAGTTGGCAGCCCAGTGGCTCGTTGCTTTACAGTAACAGATGGACTTCAGTGTGTTGACTGCTCAGCCAGGAGAGCTGCTTGGCTGTCATCTCCAACCTACTCCTGTCATGTGCTGGCAACCAGGAATAGCTGTGCACTAGCCCAAGCAGAGAGCTCAAGCCACAGCGAAGCAGCTTTGTAAATATGTGTCACAGACATTCTCTTGTTTTTATGACGGTGAACCCAAGTGGGAGGATCATGCATATGCAGCATCATCAGAAAGCGCAAAAGGGAATCAAAAAGCCAACGTGAGCGGCGAATTCAAAAAGCGAAAGTCAACATCAGGGTAGCCTTTCCCAGCTGGAAGGAGCTGCTGCAGGAGAGAGGTAATGCAATCACAGACCAGCGCCACTGTCAGCGGCGCAGTGATGCAAGGAGAGGGATGAGGTGTGTGAGGCTGAGCCACTTGTCAGTTGTCAAAAGACAAGACGTGATTGGTTTGTTTCTATTTTGAAAGAATTATATGAGTTCAATGTTAGATGGGATGGGAGAAATTCCTACACAGTGTGGCTTTAACGTCTTGCTCTCGTTCACCAACATGATATCCAGTTTGTCGTCTACATCTCCATAGTCCATGTGAACGCAGCATAACCCCTGTGTATTTGCTATATGTAGCCTTGTAGCCTCCACGTTACCATTAAATACAGTGTATGCATCTACTTAATGTTGCCCAGTCACCCACGCACAGGTGCAGACTGGACTTCAGGAGGTTTGAGAACTTTCCCGGAGCGCTGGTCTTGTAATTTTTCCCAGTCCGGGCATTATTCATGCTATGTCAACACCTTGCTACGCTGCCATGCTCAGCCTGGCTCATGAAACTTCATCTTCTAAGCCTAGCAAGCTCATAACTTAGTGCCTCTCCCTGCATGTTGCATTAGACGTGAGAAATGTGCCTGGACTTCCCTAGGTGAGTGCGACCTTTCCTATTTGGCGTGGTGTAGAGTGAATGTGTATTTACATGGATAATTCGTGATGACGCTTCTTCAGTCTGTCTTGCCTCCAGCGTCTCCCTCGTGGCATGCCCATTCGGCTCAAAGGCCCCTTCAACTCTACCTCCTGAATCATTCCCAACAACCCCCAAGTGTGACGTTAGTGCTGACACTGCCTCCTGCCACCTGCCTGAACCACACCCACATCATTTATTAAACTCCTAATAAGGCTATAATAACAGCCTTACTTTGAAAACGGGACGCAGTCACATGTATCCATCTGCCAACTTTGTTGCTAGCTCTCCACGTCAGCTCAACTTGGGCTGTAAGAAATCGTGTACGTGACATCAGCTGCAAGGCCTGGTGACCAATCCAAGGCATACCGGTTTAGTAATGATGCTATTTAATCAGCATCTTGATACACCTCGTATCAACTTCATTTATCAAATTTGTGTCCAAAATTTTAAAAATAATTCTCAAGTACATCAAAAAAAGTCTCGGATCTTTATCATTAACCCATGAAAAATGGAAGCGAGTGTTGTGTTTAAGTTTTGCTTAGTTTACAAAACAAATCAAGAAGGTAAAATGACTGTCGGAGGAGTCTGGCTTTGAGGAGAGCATAAATAACTTCATTCAGTTCCCTGTTGGAAAGGGCCGTCTGCTGGGTAGAAGAGAATTATATTATACTGCACGAGTTGTGGGAGAGTCTTTAAACACAGTCACCCATGGCTTCAATTCATCAAATATTTTCTCTCTTTTTCCTTCTTACACCAGAGGCATGCAAGAAAAGCAACGTTCCTTACAAAGACAACATAACGTGGAGAGAGGCTGATACAAGTGGTTATTTTGGGGGCAGAGTATTCCACCAGGGACCTGCGTGCAGCTTATATGCAGATGATGTTGCAGCAGCTGTCGTAGAGATGCTTTGTATTGTGTTATTTCTTTCTGCTTTCCCAACTTACTGAATGCAGTATTTGTGCCCACTTTTTACAGAAATAACTGCGCTGGACTGTGGACGAAACTTCACCAGAATTCTGCTGCATGGACGCACATCCAGCTTGCTTTGTTCAAAGGCATCAGGGTGCATCGTCCAAGTCTCCGTCCAAGCAGGAAGATGAAAGACGATGTGGAGCCGTGGCACATCCTTTTCCAGTGAGCTCATCCAAACACAGACAAAACTCATTCAGTAACCGCAGAGGGGCTGGGAGGATTGAGGGAAGGAGGGAGAGAGGTTGTTCTTGGATAACAGGGTTGGAGCATCTACTGAAAGGGAGGGAGGGGGAGACGCTCAGCACCTGTGAGGTTGTCTTGGCCACGATGATGTCCGGTGGTGAGCGGGGATTTTTGGTAAAAGGAATCGTGAGAAGAAGCCAACCATAGCAACAATTAGTCATGGAGAGAAATCACGAGCAGAATACATTTTAATGTGACGTCTTATTCATCACTGGCACTGGAATTCTTGTATGGCTGTGTTCACATGGTCAGATGGACGTCAGATATGAGATTCCCACTGGTACCAACATTTGTCCTCACCAGAGGTGGAAGAAGTCCTCAGAGCTTTTACGCAAGTAAAAGTATCAGAACCACTGTGTATAAATACTCTGTTACAAGTAGAAATGCTTTTGGAAGTTGCGGAAATATCAGCATCAAAATACACTTTAAGTACCAAAAATAACAATGGCCAGAATAAATGTTGGCATTGTGCGTTTTTGCAAACCATGGATATGTTACATTTGTACATTGTTATGATGCGAATACATTCAATTTCAACACTGTGGTTTACGTGTGGTTAGGGTTAGGCACAAAAGGCACTTGGGTATGGTCAGGAAAAGATCATGTTTTGGCTTGAAATACCACATTTTGATGGTGCAATCTTGGCTGGAAACTCAACAATGACTCTGTTTTTTGCAGCACTACCCCCAGTGGGAACACAGCGACAGGTCAGGAAATACACCCACATTAGGTGGCTAAAGAACGGATCAAAATACGGATGATTCGCTAAAAAAGTTCGGTGGGATTTTTGTTGGTCTCAAACAGTGGTCTACAGCTTGTCAGTGTGGATGAATTACTGAACATAAGCCCAGTGTCCAGGGACTCCCTGGCGTCCACCTGCAAAATGTCACTTAAATAAACATGCACAAAGCAGGAAGAGACTCAAATGGACCCCAAAGAGATGCAAAGAGACACAAGATAACTCAAACAAAGCGATGTTGGTCTTGTTACACTAAAACTGTTATAACTTACTCTTTTTAAAAGCAGTAACTTTACTTATTACTCCATGCCAACAGTAATTGGTTACACTGCTCGTTATATTACTTTTTCATTACAGTGCATAAAACTTGTCATTGTATATCTTTCTAAAATTCAAAAGTGTGCCTCTGTGTGAATGTCAGGGTAAGTGTAGTTGAGGCTTTTTTTTTTTTAACCTGGGGGTTTTCAGTTGCCTGTGACTTGTATTTTCCCAAGGTTCTGCCTAAAAGATGAAGAGTCACTCATGGAGCAACATTTCATCCACCACATATCCAACCACAAGCTTCATCACTTCTCTGTAGTTGCAGCTGTCCATGAGTAAAATCCAGTTTTAGTTGTTTAGCCAGTGCAGGGCTACAGCCATCCTCCATCGCCGCAGAGGGCTCACCTTTGGTGGGGTGTATTTCCTGGAGCGTCCTGTTGTTGTGCTGTCAGTCGTAGTACCAGAGATGTTTCAAAGTGATGGTTTGAGGACGTGTTTTTTGCAGTGGAAAGAGTTTTAGTCCGACTACCTGCGACAACAGTGTTCTTGTCGTCCTTCCTCTCAACAAGATCAAAGTAATAGGAATATTTACAGCCATTTCAGGTGAGCGTTTCCATCTTCCAAACCAGCTTGCTGCTTTGTGACGTGCCTGCACAGCACCACGATTACAAAAATTAGTTCACTGATGTGACTGGTGTATTTCAAGTCAGCAGTACCACAAAGTCTGGTGTCTGGCTCCTGTGTAGGACAGCTGGGGGAGACCTTTGCATATATCTGAGCCCCGGGGCCCACTGTCCAATAATCTGCTCAGCGATGCATCTCAAGCATCTCTCTTAGGTGACACACCATCCTCTCAACCTTCTGATGACGTCATCATATATACTACGTCACTTTAGAAATATGATGGTATGAAAAGTATGCATGTAACATGTCTGTGGTTTTCAGGAACAACACTAAAATGTTCTCCTGGGGACCAGGCTGACGCGTTACATTCCACTCCCACAACACTCTACTGTCTCTGTTTCAGATTTCACATAGAAAGAATTTCAAGATGCAGATTGATCACCGAGCTTCTGGCCACCTGGTGAGGATGATGTGGGTTCTTTTTAATCATTTTTATTATGATGAGAAAACAATCTTCAACAATCCATCCTCCCTCCAGTGAAATAGAGGTCAGGAAGAAGCTCGGCCAAGGGAAACACGTTTTTAAGAAAAACAGCTTTGTGTGCCAACTGACCATACCAGGCAGCCGCCCACGGGTGTAGCTGTGTAGTCTGTTTACTGACTGGCTATTCTGGCATGTAGTTGTCTTATTATTCTTTTATTATTTCAGGACAATATAGAATAAAAAATGGAAGTAATGCAGAGGAAGAGGAGGTGTTTAAGTTTCATACTGTGCAACTCTTTACATTTTTGACATATTTTAAAAATGAAAAATAAAGAAAAAAAACATACAGATTTATTTAACATATTTTTCTTTTTTTAAATTGTAAGTTTTTCTATTTTCTACTGACTTTTGTAGAACTGTTCTGTAATTGACATGAACCAAGACAGCCTACATACTTGGCAATAAACCTGATTATAACTCTGGATTTACTACCTCTATCTACACAACATGAAACAATATTTACGATGTCAAAGATTTATGAAGACTGTCTATTACTTTCAAAAATAATTAACCAGTGTTCCTGTCCGGCTCTATAGAGATTGCATTATGTAACTCTGGGTGCTGGGGAGTTGGATAACCATTTATGAGAACTTGTGTTGACAGCACACACAGGCCATCACCGTGTTTATCAAACATGTGACTCTCCCTAAAAAGGATGTCTTCTTCACATTACCTAACTGCAGGTGTTTTTACACAACTCTCCTTGAAGGTAACCACATGACCCTTTCAAGCTCAATCATTATAAATTAACCCTAATGATCACTTTTGCTCCAAAACATCCAGCTGTGTTTATATCAAGGCTGAAAAACATTACTTTGAATTCATCATTCACATTTCACCAGATGTCCTCAAACACCAATTATCTGGATATTTCAGTTTCTGATGCAGAGCCTTGATGTCCTCCACGCTGCCTGCTCACGTTGCCATGGTACTGTGGTCATTCTGCCACAGGTGAATGATGCAGGTTTCCCTTATTATTCTCATGGTACAGACAAATTGTGATTTAACCTTGTGTTCAGTACGAATCGTGAGGAGCTGTTAATAGATTCCAGGTTGAAAATTTCAAAAAGAAATGTTTCCTTTACTTTTTGGCCTAGATTTTGCTTCAAATGCACAGTTGATGTTATTTGATTTCTGTCTTTTGAAATAAAGACTAATAAAATGGCCATTAAGTGTACAAAAATTAAACAAAGCTTACATATGAATAAAATGTGAGTATAAAGAAATACTATGCTACTAAATATTTAGAATTCTGCAACCCATCTGTTAACATTGTGGTGGGGGAAAATACTATTTCTCTTTTGCGTATGTTCTCAAAAGGTCAAATCAATGACATCACGAGGCACCTGCAGCCTGTTTTCTCCTTCTGACTAACATCGCAGAATCTCAGGTTTGGTCCTGAGCGTGTGCATCTCCCTGCGCCCAGTTTTCCCCTCAGGAGCATGACAGAGACAGGTATGCATCATCAGTCATCAGAAGGTGCTGGCGGCATATGTAGTCACTCACTCTATACCTCGATGATAATAATCAGAGTGGAAGTTTGCATTTCTTTCCTTACGACACTGCTGCTCTGCAAGGAACACGAGAGCTGAGGACAAATCAAATTTGTCCTCTTTCCACATACACCATTATACTTACCAATACTGTCCCTCTGAGGACATTGATCCCACATTTAAAAGAAAAATATGACGATGCTGCCTATAGCTGCACAAAACAAGACTAACCCCTGAATCCCACCCTATGCATCTGCAGCCGAGGCCAGAGCTGATCCCCATTCTTGTGATTCCACCAGATGAGCTGCAGCACGTTTCCAAAGCATCCTAAAAGCTGCTCCACCCTCTGCTGTGCTAAAAATATATGTCTAATCTATTTTTGATGGAGTGGAGGAATGTGTTTTTACCTATTCTTTTTTTTTTTGCTGCCGTTTTACCAGTTTTAGGTCATTTGTTGGATCTGTTGATACTGTCTGACGGTCTTGTGTGACGCACTTTGAATTACCCTGCATGAAATGTGCTGTACAAATAAAGCCACCCTGCCTTGCCTTGTTGCGTGCTGGGTTCACACACTCAGAGGCTTTTTGAACAAGACGAGGCCAGCAGTCAGTGCGGACCACGTGAGGGTAACAGAACAGGGACACACTGGGAATTGTCAGGTTTGGTTTAAAATTGGAAGTCATGCACAGCAGCAGTGGCTTAGCGGTTGTTTTTATGGAAGAATGGGGTCTGTCTCTTTCTAAGACGGATAGAAAGAGGGGGCTTGTAGATAGGAAAAGAAAAAAGAGAGCATGTGGGTGGTAGAAAAGGTGCACACAGAAAGGGAAAAGAGGCGAAAGTAACAACCTAAAAACCCAGCAACCCAGAATAAATCTTGGCATTGTACGTTTCTGGAATCCAAGGATATCTTACATACGTACCTTAATATGTCGCAGATACAGTGGCTTTCTGTTTAATTAATGCTGTGATGTTTAGGCACAAAATCCACCTAGTTACAGTTAGGAAAAGATTATACTGAGCTTAAAAGTCCTATGTTGGTAGCAAAAACATACAAGTTGAGTTGACTCATATATTACTTTAACTTTAAAAAGGATGTCATACATATGAAATGTTTGAATATTATGTATCCATGATTGCAAAAAACGTACTATGGCAACATTTTCTTCTGGCGACACAAAGAGGGGAAGACAGAGGGAGAAGTGAGATAGAAAGTGAGAAAAAAGATAAGGGGAGGTAGAGGGGAAAAAGAACAGGATGGTGGGGAGAAATGGAGGTTAAAGGAAGTTAAAGGAGGAGAAAGTAAAAGGGTTCAAGGGAGGGTAAGACCAAGAGAGGTAGGGAGGGGAGGAAAAAGGAGAGACTTGAAGGGAAAAAGTAGCCCGGTTCTTTTTTTGGACGAGACCTGGTGTGATCTCAGGTCGGTTCCAGCCAGCGCCAGTCATCTCTGGTTAATCATCATCCGTCTGGATGCTGGCACACAGAAAGGCCCGGAAGCAATCTGTGCCGGTCCACTGATTCGTCCACCCACAACTCCCCATCTTCTCCCCCACAAAGTCTGGGCAGCCGTACCAACCGACCCTCCGGGATGAGTCGCCCATGTCAGAAATCTATTTCCACCTCATCTTGAGGTTTGCATCCTGTGGCGCTTGCTACACTCGTCGAATCACCTTAACATCACAGGGGCTCGGACACGGTGTCGTGACTCGACGGAATCCCCTTTCAACCCGATCTATATCTCTCTATTTACAGCAGAGTTAAGCATTAAACGCACATGAGGGCCAGCGCAGGAATGCCTATTGTGTTCCTGTTGATCAGGTGTGTCGTAATCCCATGCTATCAACAGTCAGACCCAATTCTTGACGTTTGTTATCAGCAGAGCTTAAAGCCAAAGTCAACTCCTTTTGTGTGTAAAATTCCTCACGGTGCAGCGTGCACTAGTCATGATTGCATCATTACTGTACAAAGATCCTCCACACAATGCAGGCTGACAGAAGAAGTCACGTACCATTTATTTAAAAGGCATGTAAAATATGCTGCGTATGCACGGGTGAATTACAGTTTGGGGTTTTGTTGTCATCTTGAGGTTGAAATGGGGGATTAAAGGAACGCGAGGCATCGAGGAATGCGGTCGCGCAGGCACGGATTCAGGCAACGTGTTAATATTACATTCTGTGGAATAGGTTCAGCTCATTCCCTGACCCAGATTTAGCGAGACGGTGCAACAATCTTACGTTTTACGGGCAGGATTCTCACGTGGCCCCTCGTTCCACACGGTAAAGCAGAGTAAAGACACACCAGGAAAAACCCACGCTTTGCTCAAATATTTACAGTGTGATTCAAACAGTGTTGGGGAGATTTTACGATAGCGACCAAGCAGTGTTTTTCCAAGACTGATCTGTCTTTTTTGTGTCATGTCGTCTTTGCTGTATAAATACACCAGGCCGCTCCAGTGATGTTGCAATGTTAGTTTATGTAGAAATGAGCCCTAATACGCATTAATACCTTGGGCTCATTAAACCTTTCTCTAAACAGTTTTCCTGGCGTGTGCAAGGTGATATCTGCAACGTCTCACGTTTTGACACAAGCTTTTAACAAAAGCCCAGTAATAGCAGTTACAGACGGGCTGGCCAAGACAAACACAATGACTCTATTTCTAGATCACGTGCAAGCGCGGACACTGATGTCATCCTAAGTGTGTTTCTCCAAAGCCGTCCTTGGACCCGCACGCTCTCCCTTCAGTGATTGGCCACTTATAATCAACTCCTGCTCCTGGTTTAATCATGTATGTCTCCCCAACACCACCTGTTGCCTTAGTAACAGATTGTTTTACAGGATGATGCTGGTGGAGCGATCCGGCAGGCGGTCTCGGTGTTGTGCACAGATAGAATTTGTTCCATGTGTGGATGGCTGCGGCGGCGCTGCAGCGAGGGACAAGTCATTAGTGTCAGTGTAAACAGGGAGGGTGTGGGCCCGATCTGCCTGGCTCATGCTTATCCTCAGACTAATAGATGGTGAAGGCTCTGGAAGAAAATGAAGGAGAATTCACAATGGATTAACTAATGCAAGAATTCCAGCTGATTCTGCACGCTGGACTCCATTAATCCAAAAATAACACAACGCTGCTATCGAGGCTCCCCGCTGTGTGCAGATTCAACAACTGTATTCATCAAGGTTATTAAGTAAACAGTGTTTGGTTGAACTTTGAGACAAACTGTGGCGCTCAATGACGGAACAATACCTCCTCTTTCTAAGAGGTTATATGGTTTATACGTAGCATTAGGCCTGTGTAGCATGAAAGCTGCAGCGGAGGTTTTTAGAGAAGCTGACTGATTGTTTAATCATTAGGCCTTCTCTTTCTGTCAGATTATCACAAGGAACGGAAATGGCTTTGATCACTGTCTGAATGATGCCGAAAACTTGAAATGTGTATTGGAGTGACAAGAAAAAGAGAAATCATTCCACTTTTTATGAATGAATGACTTGATGTTGAACCAAAATGTAAAAAGCATAATCAAAAAACAGACAAGACAAAGATAACAGTGTCTGAAAAGGAGTAGGTAGAAGTAAAACTTCTATGTCCCTCCCATTTCTTACATTTCTTCTTTTTTAATCATATATCATTTGAACCATTTCCCATATATTTTTACAACTCATATACAACTAGCCCCAGCCTGTTAACCACCCAATTAATAATAATAATATAAATAATAAATAATAAACCCACTTTATTTACAGTCCACGCTCCTCCCAGTGTTACAAAATAAATATGCACTCCCCGAACACAACCTTTCCTCGTCTGTATATCTGCCAAAAATATCTTTTTTGTGTAGTCCACTCCATACACTGAATAACAATACAGTTATTCATCCGTTCACCCTAATTTCTTCCTTGGTGATAGTGTTCTCTTTTCAAAATTGGTCAAACTGTTTAAAAGAAGTGGTTTGCAGCATCAAAAAAGCCATCCACTTATGTCAGCATGATACAGTTTAACAGTGACTGGTGTCATCAGGGGCAAACACGGCGAAGGAGCAAAAGAAGAGCACACAAACAACACAACCACGTGCATTTGTTGTCAATTTGCAGTGTTGTACCGACGTGCTTTTATTTTGAAAGAGACTGTGTGTAAATGTTTAATTTCCTGTGAAAACTTAAGTGTATTTTGAAAGAAGACAATGCCTGTAACAGGCTGAACTTGACAAGCATCGTAGAAGTTACCAACCGACGCACCCAGCGTACCTTGCACATCGTAGGTGGACGACCATGACCAAACGTCAATATGTCACGAGGTCGGAGTGAGAATGTTTCGTTTAATTTTTTTGGTGGGGGGTTTGGTTCAGGTCTTTTTTTAATATGTGTATTTCATTAGATTTTAGTAAAAAAACTGTGGTCCCATGTGACCGAAGAGTAGGAATAAAATGGCTGTATCTCAGAAACTACAAAAAGCACAATCAAGTATTGATATTTATGAAGTCATAACTAGTTGAATGTCAAAGATATGCACACATATGTGGTGTGGGAGCATTATTTGATAGGGTGTTATTGGACTATCAAAATATGCTACCCCTGAAATATTGATTAAAAAAGGTTCAAATGATATGTCTAAATATGCTGTCTCCCCATGTCACTCACTGCCCTGTCATTAAAGGCAAAAAGCCCACAAAAATAATCTTTGGAAGAAAAAAAAGGTTTTGTGATCTTTGTGATCTAAAAATGTCAAAGTTGTACTGTTAGATATTTGCCCAAAGTGACTCTATACCAGCGCAAACAGAACAAATGTGGCACTTTTTCCTTGACATACTTCCCTGTCTCTGGGCACAAGTGGGTTAATGTTCTACCTCTGTTCAATCAATTTGTATTGTCCTTCATTCCTGCTGTGCTTTTGTTATTACTGCATTGTGTATTCTGTTTGTACAGCATGTTACTTTGGTCTTGAGTCAATATCCAATCAATCCAATCTGAGAATGTGTCTTGTTACCATGTAGGGCTTTTATTAGATATTAAACATTTTAAAAAAGCATGATGGTTTCTAGTTCCATTATATTGGAGAGAGGGCAGACATCTCTGCAGCCAATATCTCCAACACTCTGCAACTCACACCAAAATAATCTAGACTGATAAAAATAGATTATAAGGAAACATATATATATATTTTTCATTTTGGGATGAACTGTCCCTTGAATTTTACAGGTCACGTTTTGTCCGAAAGCACCTGTGTTCCTGCAGTGACATCCTGTGAAGCAACACGTTGTCAGCGAGGCGTCAATAAGTTTAGATTGACTGTGAGCTGACAGCATTTTATCAGCAGTGTCAGTTTACTCCGTTCACTATCCTGGCGTGGATCTTTTCATTATCCTGACATCCGTCCCTCTGAGTCAGACATACAAGTACACACATGCTTGTGTGTGCGTGTGCGTCAGCGCTTGCGTTGTCATCACGCAGCAAAGCAATGTGCCTCCTCGCCTGTGTGCTTCAGCACTAATGCAGCTAATGTCAATGCAGGAAACAAGTGCCGAGCCCGAAGCTGGCAACCCAAGAACTGCACGATGAAACTAACACGAGGGGACGTGTAGTGGAGTCATGTTAGCCATGTCGGCCATTACGCCGGTGCCGGTGGGTGATGAAGGCCCATTTATGGGAACATAAACGTGACTGGCAGAGAGCAGCAGCTCTGGGAGGGGAGAGACAGACAGACAGAGGGGCAGCAAGGTCAGCTGAGAGCCTGGAGAAATAAGAAGTAAAGGAAGAGGATGGAAAAAAGAGAAGAGGAAGAGAGGCAGAGAAACGTGAGCTGGAGCACTTGAGAAGAAGTGCCATTGAAGCATATATGAAATCCCACCACCACAAAACAATGAACATGGCCTTCTCATGAGGTTGAACCGGAGCCCTGAACTTATCTAGACACTTAATTCTGCTATCATCACTATTTCTTGCATGCGTCTTCACTGTGACACCCCAAGAAAGCTGCTTCCCTCCACGTCACACCCTCACAGGTTGCCCACAAGACCACCATCCTTAAACGTGAGCCGGTAACACTGGGATGAGCAACTGAAAGTGTGAAGTCTACTGTTCGTCTGTAGTTTGATAAATGTAATGTAATTTGTTCTCAGCTTTCTCACGGAAAAGAGATGTTTTTCTCAGTGGGACTTGCTGAGTAAAGTAGACTTTAAGGAAACTGTAGCTGAGTTTTATTTTTGTTGCTTCAGCCATCAGTTCCATCAGTTACAATGACACTGTTGTGCCCAAGATAATCTGGAAAGGTAACTATCTTGCTGAAAATAAAAATAAAATAAAAATCAGTGCTGTTGTCTGCGAGTGGCCAACGATGTCCAACCCACCAAATCATAAAGAATGCAGCGGTGAGTCAGAGACTTTACATTTGTAATGAAAACTAGAAATGCATGGTACTCTAATCAAAACCAAGGTTATTCTAGTTAACTTAAACTAAAAACTAAAACTTGGTGTGAAAAACATTTTTAATTAACTGAAATTTAAAAAATGAAAACTAGACTTTAACCCTTTAAAACTGCCAAATGTCCTTCACAAGTATTTAAACCTTTGAATCCTGTGCAAATTATTTTGATTTCTTTCAAAAACAAGGGGAAAAAGGCAATGAGCAACTTGGCAAGAAATGCGCTGCAAGAAGTTAGTAGATTTGTAAATTATTTTTATAAAGATATGGAAAAATTTGCAAAAAGCTTTTTTGTACAATTATCATAAATATATATTCAAAATTATGTTATAAATTTGTCAATAGTTTTAGGTCATCTTTTAGGGGGGAAAAACGTAAACTAATACTGAAACTTAAAAAAACTAAACTGAGACTAAACATTGTGATATTGAAAAGAAAAGAAACCAAAACTAAACATCGCTAATGAATAAAACTAAACTGAAACAAGCAAACACAGTCTGGAAACTAAACTGAAAACTGAACTAAACTAAAAATGAACTAAAAATAAAAACTAATGGGATGACTTTAGGACAACAGGTAGAGCATGTGCCCCATGTAGGCTGAGTTCTCTGCAGTGGCATGGGTTCAATTCCAATTCCAATGTCGCATGTCGCATCTCAAGGGGTTTATCCCGTTTATAAAAGAAAATTTCAATGAAAATTTCAATTTGAGCCTCTCTCAATACTGGAGCACTGGACTAGGAGTTGTTTCTTTGCCAGCATTGATATTGGTTGCATGTAACCCTCTTGTTGCGGTTACTTGTATCGTGGCAACCCGACAGCTCCATATTCCCTGCTCTGGCCCATCTGTGTCTTGTTCCAGTCGTCCATTTCTCATCAGACTGCCCTGGTTCCCCAACACCTGACATGAACCTTGTTGACCCAGCGATATCCGAGCAGTATGACTCTTTTGTTTGCGGAGACAAACGTCCATGATTCAGCTTTGTGGTTTTCTCTGAAAATGATGTCATACTTTAATGATTTTTTTAAAAAGACAAATTGGGGGAAAGAAGAGTAAAAAGAGAGGAAAACAAGCTGTCATGTTCACACTCTCTGCTGACTGATCCAAGCTCGTGACATCTATACATTACCACACTACACACAGATGCTTTACATGCTGTACATTCCTCTGTAACTACTGGGAGCAGCTCGTCTCGAGTGATGGCGCGCTGGAAAGAGTTCATTCACTGAGAGGAAGAGATAAGTGACAGGCTGTATGATGAATGCAAAATATGAAAAATATGTTGTTTATCAAATACATACATATTGCATACAGTCATTGTGCATATTTCCCACCACAGCTGCATTATTAATCAAGGCCTTTTAAAATAATTCCACCTTACAAACGTTTCCATTCTTCACTGTCCTGTCTGAACACTTTGCTGCCCAGGCCGTAGCTGCCGTCCGGCCCCGGGAGAGGAGCCGACACTATTTACGATTGTGTCACTGCAAATCTAACATTTCAGGAAGTCATTGTGTCAGCCACTTCCTCCAGCCACCCCCAGATTACAGGGCCGTGTGTGCGCTCATGGCGCGGCGCCACACTTCACCACCACATTAGCCTTTCGTCACCTCCGAGACATTCACCCAGGTGTTTCTCTGCGGTCACTGTTACAGTTTATTGTGGCTCTGACTGACAAGGGGGCGGCACGGCTCTCTGTTTGGGGTGTAATTATGGCTGTTGGTTTGGCAGCTGATGGCGTTGCTGTCATTGTCTGTCTGCAGTGACGCACAGAGTGAGAGAGAGACAGAGAAACAGAGAGAGAGAAGGAAGGAGGGCGATAATAAAGACTCACTGTCTGCCAAAGAGAAGAGGGGAGAGGAAGAGGAGAGCCGAAAAACAAAAGAACAACAGAATTCCACTTATGTAGCGGAGCAGATGTGTGCGTGTGTGTGTGTGTGTGTGTGTGTGTGTGTGTGTGTGTGTGTGTGTGTGTGTGTGTGTGTGTGTGTGTCCTCTCCCTCAGGGCTCTGGGTGCACCTCTGTTTAATCTGTTTTTTGGGAAATAACCCCACCCCACCCCACCCTTGTAAACCTGCACCACGTGCTGACGCTTGATCTCACCTGAACTTTACTCAGTCTCATTGAAGACTCAGTAAACACAGTATAGACGGTGCCAAAATATTCACACTTTAGCTCTGATCTCGCCGGAGTCCTTATAAATTCATAAACAAACATGTTTTATACGAGTCGCGTAGGGAAGCGAGCCCCTGTGCACACTATCATGACGGGTCCGAGTGCACGCCTTCTTGCATGTGCTGTCTTCACGCAAATAGAGACTTGACTTTGGACAACAGCAGCATCACTGCATATCTGACAAAAATATCAAAGAAAGTAAAAAATGAATCATGTAATTGAACAGTTTTCATAGTTTATTTATAGATTTTATAGCTTGTGTAAAAAAATTTAAATCAATAATATTCTTATCTTTGAACACAGGTGTATTTCCAAGGCGGTAATATGAATCAAGGGTGGAAGGGCCTGCTCTCTCTACGGGCCCCTCCACCCTAGGGGCCCCAGTGCACATGCACTGTCTATATTTACACCCCTGTCCTACACAGAAACACCCAACTCACTCTCATTCCGAGGTCGTCAAATACCAACACTTTGTCACGTCCCCTCGCTGTCTGACACGTCCGAGATGCACAGTTGTCTCCCGGGTGAAACGCATTGTAACATGTGATTAATGTTGCAAAATGCTTGCGGTTATGAGGCTTTTCCACATAGTTGCACGTTAACTCACCAGCTCCAGTCATTTCAGGAGGAGGCGGACACAAAGAATTTTCTAAAACAACAGTATGAAGCAGTTACGGCCCATGTGAACATGCACAAATTTTCACTTGGTTCAACTTCTGGCAGTTGCCACCTGGCTTTGGCTGATCAAATGGTGGGCATCATAGAAGCAGAAAGAAGACAAGATGGAGGAGCCAGAGTTACGGCACCAGCAACTTATGAAGGACAAACAGAAGAAAAACTGTCCCTAGGATTGGGCGTAAAGAAAGGTGACGTAAATGGCTTGACTATGTGAAGTACATACATAATTTACGTAACATTACATTAGAATAAGTCGACTTTTGCTTTCACATGGAATAGGAGCAGTGAGGGTAAAAGTCCTGTGTTTGTTTGACCAGGAGCTGACTCCAGAGCACTCACACCAACATCAACATTCAGTTATTCTTTTAAACATTTTCTCTGCCATTTTTACCTCAAACTAACAAGTCTGCCACCAACACTTTGTGAAATTGACTCAGTGCTGGTAAATGTTTTGGATAACAACCACAACCAAACAGTATTTGTCACCATGAAGTTCTGTGACAGTAAATGATCAGTATCGAGAAGCCTCTTTCACAATCCGCACTGCTCACCGTGCATTTCATACTGTTTGCATGGAAGTCAGAGAAGACAGAGCTTTAATACTTTGGACTTGCTGTTCGTACACGTCGCCAACTTTCCTTTCATTTGTCTCCTGAGTCCTGGCTGAAACAGTCACACTCCTGCCTCTGGACTAGGTGTGTGTGTGTGTGTGTTGCTGCACAGTGTGTGTCAGTGTTTACTGTAAATCCCCGGCTATTCAAAACAGCATGTTTGATGATTAATAGGGTATCTGTGCTTATATTTCACAGCAAAGCAGATCTTAAGTGACAAATTGTGGTTTTAACAGCCTCCTCCAGAGAACCCATCAAGCTCCTGACATTTCCAGGCAGCGCTTTGAAGCAACTCACCACTTCACAGGGAAAGAAGTGGAACCTGCTGATTCCTGCCAACAAGCCCAGGTGTACATCTTGTGCCCCAGTTCCCAAGAAAAGCAGGTGAACTTGACTCTAGACTGTAATGAGTGAGTTTTTATGTGTCTTTTTTTGTAGCCAGCATTTCCTGGTGGTGAAAGCACTGGTGCCCAATTTTGAATTCCACTGATCAAAAGCCGACAGCTCCAGCACAAACTGGACAGGCCTGGGATACTTCTTTTTTTGATAACTGGCATTCTTGTCACTTAACACAAATATTAGTTTCACCATCTTAAAAAAAAATCATAACAATATTTGGACAGTTGAGAGTTAAGCCTAAAATTCTGGCCAAAATTTGCACACTGATTTTATTCCAGTTCAAGTACATACATAAATGACATCTGTGATCCAAAACACTTATGTAGGATTTAAAATGTATTTTTTTGGTGTCAGGAGAAAAGGGAAATACCAACATGAACTTATCCCTCCTTGTCATATTTTGACACATGGGCAGAAGCCCTCGGCTTTATTAGAATAACACCAGGGGCGGCCTTTGTGTTTTCTCTTGACACAAAAGGGGTCAGTGGTTAGGTTTAATTGGGATTTATACTTCTGCATTGAATCACCATCGCGTAGGCTCTGTGTTGACGCCGCAGCCTGATGTTCACCTCCCCAGAAATGTAATTACATGTTGCAGCGACACAGACCCCTTCGCTGTTTTTGTGAGCTGAAAACCATTTCACTCAAAAGAAAACAAAACTTTTATTTACTTTAATTGGTGAAGACAAGAAAGCCTCCACAAAATAGCATTTATGTCTTGTGTGTGATTTATCCTGGCTTCATATACTGTAGGTAGTGGAAATCTCCGCTAGTCACCAGGCTAATTTATACAATGTAAAATGTCATAGGCTTGTGCTAATAACGTTAGCATGTTAAATTTGTATGGAAAATGTGTCCAACAAAAGACAAGTGCTTTGACTGCAAGTCAAGAAACCCCACCGCTGACTAGTGTTTTGGAGGTGTAACTGCAGAGAGACACAGACACGCCACCGCACAAGTATAAATGTTCACAACAGCGTAGGCTCTGCATAGACTGGTAGCCAAAACAAGATCTTTTCCTAACCATCAGCAAGTG
Source organism: Epinephelus awoara (assembly GCA_035609425.1). Classification (NCBI taxonomy): domain Eukaryota; kingdom Metazoa; phylum Chordata; class Actinopteri; order Perciformes; family Serranidae; genus Epinephelus; species Epinephelus awoara. The sequence continues at coordinate 33,175,584 of CM069307.1, read as the reverse complement.
TTTTTGTGCCTAAACCTAATAACACATTAACCACCAGTGATGCGGAGTAACTACTTACATGTAACAGAGTTACTTACAAATAAATGTAATTGTACTCAGTTACAGTTAGAACAGGAGTCTTAAACACAATGTTGGTGACTACAAAAAGGTTTCAACTACATATATGTTTGGATAAAGAGCTTATGTGTTGACTATAACATTAATTCTGTTGCTTTGCATTTTTTTTTGTGCTGTGCAGAAATATTTCAGGACAACACCGATCAGCAAAGCTGTTGGGACACATCTGAAACGTACACGTTTTGAGGGTTTTTCAGCTTTATTGTCTTGTTTCAAACATTTATTAGACAATATTCAAAAAGTAATTAAATATAATGAGTTACAGTACTTAATGAAGTAATGATGTAATTGAATCAACTCAACTGAAGTTACTTTTCTAACAGAGCAACTTGTCATCTGTGACCAATTAAGTAACCCTTACAGCACTGTTTACCACAGCATTGTCAAAACGGAAATGTACAGGTTCAACATGAATCGTACAAATGTTACATATCTGTGGTTTGCAGAGAGGCACAGTGCTTACATCTATTCTGGCACTTGGTTGGTTATTTAGTCTCACTAAAAATTATCCAATAACTCATTTTAATACCGTCTAATTAGGCAACATTTATATGAGAGACGAGCATGAACATGAAGAGCATGATCCCGAGTCACAGGGTTTTTCAGCATAAATCATGTACATAAAATAAAGTGACGCCTCAGCAAAACAACACAGTGATACTTGGGCACACGGTGCAAAGAAGACCTGACTCTTGCTCTTCCTTCTGCCAAAGTTTTTCTGTTGTAAATTCCAGTTGAGTCACCGGAGCATCTGTTCCTCCATCTGATTCATGCATTGATAAAGAAGGTGGGAGGGAGAGCGGGTCCTCAGTGTATGCCAGAGACCTGATGGTGGAGTGCGTCCCAGCCAAATCACTTCTCCGCACAGATGTCATTTCTTGACAAACAGAGATCTGTCAGCGGTACGTTTCAGCCAGATGGCACAGATAGACTTTCTGCTCGACAGAGAAGAGAGAAGAAATGTTTTTCTTTTGTGTCTCGAAGTGAAGATAATCATTCCTGCTGCACCCATTAGGAGCTTTTTAGTGCTTGGTGTTTTCTCTTGGAAATCAATCAGTCAACAATCATTTATTTGTCACATAACATCATACAAGGTGCAACTCCAGTGAAATACGCTTCAGCTCCTTCAACTTGTGCATTGTAGTTTAGTCCTTTGTTGCCTCTTCCTACAATATAGGCAGCTACTTTGTAATTGTCCGTGTTTCCAGACTGGCTGCAGTGTTGTGGATGGTTCTGGTAATCCATGTTTTCTGGTCATGAAATGATTCAGCTGTAGTTTTGTGTGCAGTTGCTTCTGTTGATTTACAGAATAAATCCACCACAAACTCCGTGAAATTCACTGATGTCATCAGTAACATTGATAATTGTGTCCTGGAAGCTAATTTGTTTTTTGTAGGATAGCAAACGAGTGACCTGCTTTACTCTGCCTCTCATTGACTTACCGTGACATTCTTTCCCTCACCGTTACCAATCTTATTCCCCTTGTCTAGACTTAACCAATCCAACCAACGAAGGCAACAAGTACTAGCCAATCAGAGGGAGAGCATGGCAGGTCATTCTTTCCTCCTCTTGCTTCACTGGGAGCATGAGACATGGCGTGTTTCCATATTTTGACCTCTAGAAGATGGCCCTATAGTCGTTCCTCTGAAATACGGCGATCCCAGGTGTCCACTTCAAATTGTGGCACAGGGCAGGCAGGAATGGGACAAGACCTCACATTTCCACTGTCACATCAGTACGTGTTCACCACAGAGCGCATGCTTCCTCCCCCTCCCTCGCCTGAGTCCTTGGCCCTGCCAGATCAGCTCACAGAGAAGAGCCACCTGGCCGAATGCTGTCCAGGATTTAGCCAAGTTTTGGCAAAGCAAAGGACAACACAGTTCCCGACATCCAGCTGGAAAGTGACATGGGCGCGGAGGTCTTTCAGTTTATCATCCAATGCCTGTACAATGACTAACAGGATGCTAGTTTGGCAGTCTGAGTGCTCCTCTGATGTGGATATGGACGCAGACATGATCTTGCTTGTCCATCTACTCAGCAGATTTGTAGCTGGGATCCATCTTTTCCAATGTGCATCTTTCTTTGATGCTTAATGATGTTTACATTTGAAAATCTGAACCTCATTAGCTAGCAGAAAGTCAGCAGGAGGATATTCTAAATTGCTGTAGTTAACCTAAGGCTTGCATTGCTGGCAGGAATAGTGCATCTACATTTTAGCGTACAGAGAAGAAAGTTAGAAAAGTGCTAATGCAACATGCTAACCAAACATCTAGGTTATCTCTACCATCTTGTCCAAATATGGTCACTAAGATCCATTCAAAGCGTACACCTCAGCACGAGTCTCTGCTCGACAAACTGATGATTGAGGAAATTGTATTTTCTTTTTAAGTACTTATAACAAAAAAGTTTAGCCTCTTCGATTTGTTCTTCACCAATATGCTCTACTTGTTCTGAACAGTTTGAATGTGTGTTTTGTCCCACTTTCAAAAGAACGGGGTGTTCTTTGGTATTTGGGTCTTGTGATAAGGTAAATCAGCCAACACTAACTTTGCCTTCTTTCCAACCTCTTCACCCCTCCCGTCGCCCACCCAGGAAGGCCGAGGCTCTCACGGCCTCAGTCCCACCACAGGGCAGCTGACAGGTAAGAAAAAACACACACACACTATCACACTTATACATGTTCTTTCTCACACACACGGTCAAAAGTATCTCTCTTTCAAACACACACACACACTCCCACGTAGATCTGAACCCTCTGTGCCGACCCCCGCCTCGCCCTGAGAAATGTGCCATATCGATGCTGAGAAGCAGGTCAAGCATTCTGTAAGTGCAGCAAAGTGAGATAATTGCAACAGAGACTGCTTTCGGCTTACTATTAAAACACACCCCCACCCGCCAAAATCACCCAGGCTCCGCCCCCCCTTCAGACTCAACCTCTTCTGAACTTGCACGACATGCAAAACAACCTGCTTTCGAAAAGGCAGCGGCCTCTGGTGTAAAAGACCGAGTGGCAATGGTGATTGTTTTTGGGACGGACGGGTCATGAAATGCTAAGCGACAGAGTGATTAGTGAGGCCGGCTAACGAGCTGCCCAGTTGGTCTGATCTCTCACCCTCTACAGATCCTTCCCCTTGATGTGGACCCGTGTGATGTTCGAGGGTATTAGGTCACAGAGCTGGTCTTAGAAACGCAATGGCTTTTCACGTTACCCCCAACAACTGGTACCTCGTCCTCCACCGCCTCGGCCACCTCCGCCCTCTAACTATGCCTTTGAAGGGATGAAGAGTTGAGGGTGCAAGGAAGTGTGACCAAGTGCATGCGCGAATGAGTGCGCACATGTGAATGTATGTATAGGTATAAGTGGATGTGAGAAAGCAGGGGAGGCAGCTGGAAGGAGGGAGGGAGGTTGGCCGAGGGCACGCAGGGTTCACAGACAGTATTGCAAGCTTGTTTTTAATCAGGGCTTCTTGGAGCTTCCGTGGCCCGGTGCCCTCTTTTAAGGTGGGATATATGCCACTGGCACCGGTGTGCTGCAGGATTAACACCACAGACTTTGATGTACACTGTCAGCACTAGAGAAAGGTCTAGAAGCACACATTATCATTCTGCTACTGGGGAGAAATGCTCTGCAGGTTTACAGGTTTCTCCTTTGATTTCATCCATCTGGTGATGTAGGAGTAAAGTTCTCACCCTCTTCATAAGAGACTTGTGATTTGATTTCAAGTGGCAATTTCTCCAAACTGGTGTTGTATCTGTCTGGTTAGGGATTAAGTACTTGTTGCTGCACTAGTGGCTCCTACTTGTTGTTGGGAGAGCCCTGGTGCTCCAAGTGATGCTTAAGGCAGATAAAATGAGGTTTAGCAACACCAAGGTTCATGGAAGTCTGGTAGCTGAAAAGGGCAAACGCATTATAACAGCCTAAACCATTTCCTTTAGGAGTAGAGGTGCTGCAGCCTCAGAAATATTGCCATTCCAAAAACATAAATACAACGACCAAAAAGTGCTGCAACAACCAGGCCTCTTGTGGCAACGCGAAGTGTAACAGCTTAATTTTCAACGAGACTGAGATGACACATGAAGCCCCAAAGAGTTTTTGTGTGTGAAATTACCCAGATCTTCTGCAACCATGGGTGCATACAGCAGGCGCAGTCATGACTTCTGTCAGCCGAGAGTTTTAAGTTTCAGTGCAGGTCTCTGCTAACTTAAGTGGGGAGTAAATGATTCAACTGGTCCAATAAATGGATTGAATCCCAACAGAGAAACATGTAATTTCACAAGGGATGTGACGTTCCCCTTTTTGAAGCAGTAAGAAATGTGGAGTAAAGTGGCGAAATAAAGGTACGTATATTTTTTGGCCAAGTCCTTTACAGTACTTTATGTATTTGTTTGTTTTATTTGCAGCATGGTTTTTTTTCATCTGCAGTGTGTGTGTGTGTGTGTGTGTGTGTGTGACAGGCAACACTACATTAAAGAGACCAAGACCCCAAAAGGCTCCTACTGAAATGGCCCCAAGCCTTAAAAATCACTCAGGCTGTCAATTGGAAATCTGTAACCTATGGATATAATGGGTCCATTTTGAGCGCTTTGTGAACAAATATGAAACATCCCCCACCCCTAATGTCAACATCATTGTGCATCTTGTGTACTCATGTGGTCACTCCACATAAAAAAGAGCAGCCGTGTGTCTGTTTGTGTCAGCTGACCTGGATCTAATTATAACCACTCTGTCAGGCAGATATCCGCCAATCAAAAACAAAAGTTGGCTTCAGTGATGTAAAACAGAAAAAAATAAAAACCTGTGTTTCATATTAGATTAATCAGACCTGCCTCACAGCCAGCTGTTACACAGTTGTTATTTAATTGGGCTGAGGGAAATTCTCTCACTCCTGGATTCTTCTTTGTGTGATGGCAGATCCTTCTATGACCACACAAAGAGATTGGGGTACAAAGCGACTGTCATTTGCCATCGCCCCTGCTCTCTTCATGCTGTGAACATGTGGCCTGCGGGGGGTGGGGGAGTTGGGGCAACCACTTAAAGCCAATCCATGAGTCTCCTGGGTCCTGCATGTCTTGTCTCCTGACCTTTTTTCTTTTTCGTCATATGTCCAGGACCTAACCTGAAAAGACGGAGGAGGTTGTCGCCACACCATGCTCGCACAGCTGGTGAGTCAATGGATGATAAAAGGTTCAAGGAATTGAAAAAAAAATCAATGATGCTTCCTTCGAAGATAATGCGTATGTTAGAGGTTTGCTGAAGTACCATCAAGGTCAATGGACTCCTTTTAGATGGTACTGATAAATGGGGTAGTTCCTTTAAAGTGAGGTTGTATGAGGTACTTACTCATTTAATTACTCCTGTTGGTCACATGCCCCTAGTTAAAAGTAGGAGGCAGTAAGCTCAGCAATGTGCTGCTGCAATACTACCCTGTACTACTTCTTAGTGATCTGTAGGAGGGGAACAAAGGACCAGGAGGGAGGTTGTTTTTTTAATAGGACCTTTGAGGTACACACAAATAGACGGCTTCCTATAGACATCATCCCCTGTCACATGAGATGACCCACAATAAGTGATTCAGGAAATCGCTGGATAATAACAATGAAGCGGACGGATGGTTGTACACGGCCCATGTGAGACATCAGGAGGAAGCTAACGAGACCATGCAGCTTAATTAAAGAGCATCGTTAATGAGTAAGTGACTTGATAAGGGTTTTGGGGGGTGCAGGAGGGTTATTGTTCCTACGGAAACACGAGGGAAATCACCCGAGGATGGGAAGTGACCCACATTTGGGGAGAGGAAAGATGGGGGGGCAAGCCCTATTCCCCTAACCGGCACCCCCACATCCCCCCCTGGGCGGCCCGCTGATTGGTTCATTACCCATAGTAAACACGTCTACTACCCCCCACCCTGGTACACACACACACATACATACACACACACACACACACACACACACATACACACACACACACACCCTGCCCCCCTTCAAGTCGATCATCCTGCCCTGGTAAAGACCAATGGCCAGATTCCTTCAATGCCCTCATAACTCCACACTCTCCATCTGCTGGAATTCAAATTGAAGGATGAGAAATGAGAAATTATTTGGCTGAGAGTTTCCAAAACCTCCTCAAGGAATTTATCAATCTTAATCAAATTTTACAGATTATTTCTCATTGATTAGCTTCTTCTGCCATTAATTACATAAAAAGAAACAGGTTAAAGGATCATTTTGCTTTTTCTTTGGTCAGTTTAAGTATACTACTGCAAATACCATCCTCAAAATCCACTACATAACCTACACCATTATATAAAAACGCATAACCTTACATACATAGCTCCACATTTGGTCTGCAAGCTCTCAGACACCCAATCAACCAAAGAAGATGGCGGTTTGGATGTGCACTTAAAGGGTAGCTTCGGTATTTTTCAACCTGGACCTTATTTCATCTTGTTTTCTGTCTAAGTGTGAATGAGAACAACAATTTATGGAACTGATCCAGTACTGAGCAAGAGGACGGCAGACAACAGTGACAAAATAGGCTGCAATGTAACCACCTGGGGCATGTTTACACCGCCAATTTATGTCCACTAAAAGTTCTTGAGATTATTATTTTAAGTATCTGACAACATTATGAAAGGACTCCTTACAGAGAAAGACCTTTTTAATAAAGAGTAACATCCTTTTGTTTGACCAGAACCAGCCCCGAAATCACCATCGCCAAACCCACCAGACTCCATTTACAAAAATAGTAACTTTATCACCATGAAACACACTTAATTCTTAATTCATTCACCAACTCTGGTTTGGTTGAAATAAACCTTTAATTTGCCCAGTTATACGTGAAAATATGCTGCCTCTATACATACTAAAGTTACTGGGTTTTTTTAAATGAGGTCTGGCATGTTTGACAATGGCAATTTTGGGTCTGTTTGTGGTTAAACATCTTTTAGTAATCTTTAGTAAAAGGGTCTATCTCTGTGGGGATCCTCTCCGGCTGTTGATGATGTCACAGGAGCGACCCACTGGTGGTGGATAAACAGGAAACAGCTGATAGCAGGAATAAGCGAGCAGCTAGTAGCAAGAGGAAACACAAACCTGACAGACACTGTAAAGATGAGCAACTGGGGAGACAAGCAATTGCGCGCCCTCCTTGTCCTCGCAAACGAAGAGGCCATTAACCGTCAGATGACCACGTCACTGTTTACTTCACAGGCTGAGCTGCACGTTTTGTTACTTGCTCACGCCCCCCATTGCCCCGAAAAAGGTGCATTCATTATAAACAAAAGTAAGCAGGCGGCATTTTGCTGCACTCCCCGATTTTGCTTTTATACTGCCAATGCTGAAAAAAGACTGATTGGGCTTTCCTGCAAATTTGCACAACTCCTGTTTAAAAAGGGCTTGAGCCTGTCAGTGGCAACACAAGCTCTTTCAGGTGATGTAAATTGACAGCGAATAAATGCCCTGAGTGGTTACAATTGCAGCCTGTTTCACCAATGTGCTGTTACTCTTAAATTTAGCAGGGTTTTTGGCTTTTCAGGTTTCTTTTTGGAGATTTTAGTAAGAAGTTATTGCATCATTCCAGTGTCTTGTTGAGTCTGGATTTCATATACATTAAACAAATACAACAGGATCTTGACAAATTTTGTATGTGTATGTTTTTTGTCATGCACCACTTCTACATGAGTTACTGGTAACACTGTCTGTGTTGGTGTATCTGTTATTTTCTCAATAAAAAACAACAGAAGATGGTATGTCAGATACATTAAAGGTGTTAAACATCCTTGGGCCAATGTGTTAACTGAGCTTGGATGTTTTCCTGCCCCCCATTAGCAGACAGGTGTATTTTATACCTGCAGGCGCTCTGACACCTCACCCAAAGGTGGTCTACTTTCACTTCAGATCAACACCAGGAGCCGTATTCATTCGGACACTTATGCAGAGGTGGGAGTCGTACTGTTAAAACACATGTATCTCAAATTGTTGTTTGAGGCTGCATCCTGCCAGCTCCAAATGGAAAGACCCCCTTTGATGTGCTGCACTTTCATTGCCTCCCCTCCAGGGATTTTGACGAACGCTCTCTGAAGGTTAAAGTTTGGGCTGTGTTCCATACTACATGGTTTACCTTTACCATCTGATGTCTGTGCCTCTCTGCTCTCCATTGGCTGTCACTTTGAGTTACTGCTGCTTCGTTGGGTGGATGGCCATTGTCCCCAGGCGGCGGTGCTGCTGGCTGCTTCGCGCTCAGATGGAAGAGAGGAGCGACATGCTGCCGTTAGGTCGGCTGTGGAGCCTTGCAATTGGCTCAGCAGGAAACAAAAGAATAAATCACACAAGGCAACATACAAAGGAATGAATATTTTGATAAATAGAAGAGATGAGAGAGAATAAAACAATAAAGCGGTAAAAATCTAAACAAAAAGTTCAAACACAACAGGTTAAAAATAAAAAATAATGCAAGCTCAAACCTTTAACTACACTTTACACATACAAAACAGTCATAAAAATAAGCTGTCCTTGCATACACATCTTGCATGGTAGCAATATGACATCACCAGTAACCCAGAGATACAAAGACAAAGGGACGTCAAACTGGATCATTTTCAATAAGAGGAGATGTTCAGTAAAGATGCATGTTAAGCCTTTAATGTCCATCATAAAGGAACATTAAAGCTGCACATGTGCACATTTCAAGAGCTCAAGGGTATAATTTTCCACATGGCCTTTGTGAACCCATCATCTCACACACCATCTGTGTGTCTGCCTCAGTCTTTGGCGCCCCCAAGTGTCCACAGAAAAGAGTACATAATCAGGACTACTCACTGACTTTAAACTTGATTAAATAAATATGTGATGGGTGCTTTAACTTTTATTTAATGTTAAGATATGGGACAGCATACATCAATACTTGTGCAAAATGAGAGTCATGTCTGTTTGGTTCATTAACCATTTGACAATGTCTGTACTACTTCTTGCCAGCTTAGAGAGAAAGCTCCTGAAGTTTGTTTAACAAGATATTAATTAATACATATAGTTATTGCAGTGGTCTCCAATTTTTTTGTCTGACATACCCATATGGAAACCTTTCATCGAACCACCAGTCATGCTCCAAGTGTGTTCTTTTGATTATTTCACACCATCAGTTATATAACCACATATGTACATTTTACACAATGCAGAGTAATTGTGAATTGACAATAATTATGTTTATCTCTTTTATTTTGTATTTGTTCTACAACCACTTAACTATTAATTTAAACTTTCTGCTCTCTTTCTAACTAGTTTTAACCCACTCTCAAACATTTTTTATTTATTTATTTTTTTCTGAGCAACTTTACAACTGTGGGGGTCAATCTTTTAAACGGCTACAAATTCAATAGTCTACAAAAACGACCCAGGATTATTATTAAAATGGCTGGTTACTGTGATCATATTAATTTGGGTTTTTAATTGCCAATGCATGAAATTTAGTGATTTGGTATATTATTTAAAAAAAAAAAAATGCAATTAATGTTCAAAGCAAAAACAAAGTCATCCTGTGTATAAACTTTTTTTAAATTTATTTTCTATTTTATTTTATTATTATTTATTTTGTTTTTTTATTAATTTTAATAATAAAATTAAAATTAATTCATTAATTATAAATAAATTTAATTTTTTTTCTAAGGTAGCTTAAATTGATGTAGGAGAGGCATATATAAGCGTTTGCCTCTGCCTGAGCCTTTTCAGTCACTACTCAATACAAAAACTGTTTGTAATGTTTGCACTTACTGTGTTTTGTGTGATGACTGAAAAGAATAGAATAGAATAGATGACTGTCACCCTGTCAGCTGCAGATTGAAGTCCTGTTCTCTTTATTGTGTCCAGGTTTGGCTTTAAATAATGTTAAACACATCAGTGCTTATTGGCTAAAACACAGTTTTCTACCTCTTAAATGAAGGCTTATGTTGTCAGAGCTACTGTACCTTCACATGTATTGACTCAGTGAATGCACATACCCATGAACACATCACCAGCATTTAGATTCAGCTACAACACTGTCTACAGAGCGAATATTATCTGGTGTACTGACTCAAAGACCGAGCAGTTGCAGCCAGAAGAGCAACGTAAGCGATGCACTGCAATAATTGTATTTATTTCAAATTAAACCACATTTTTCTTCATTATTCAAAGATAACACCTGGGACATGAACGCACCTACACGGTCACGTGACACAGACACCCGACCGCAGTCTGTGTGTCTGAGACCCAGAAACAGTTTTATATAAACACTAGTGATGGACGGAGGCGACAGGCAAAGCGCTGTGATTTGCAAGTTGTGCGGAGACGCGTTCACTCTGCCTGGTGAGATGTTTGTATCCACTTTATGACGGTGTTACGCTCCTTCATACTATGTTTAATGACACATGAAGTTAGCTAGCTAAGTTAGCTAGTTAGCTAAAAGACGTCATGTTGTCTGCTATGAAGCAAGCTAGCGGCAGCAGCTAACGGTGGCTAATTTACAAAGCAGGTGTGTTAGCATGTTCTTTAAAGTCTTTAAAAGTAATATAATTATCTGAACCCAAGACTCAATATGTGATAAATACAACCAGTGATATAATTAATTGATTTCCCATGGTGGATAGAAGTTGTTTCTTCTGGGGTGTGTTATAACAAGCTAACCGAAGTTAGCGTCGATTGCAGGAAGGACCTCAAGTGTGGCGCCAAGATGGCGGACTTGATTACAATACTGTTGCAATTAGGAGACACTCAAGGTGAACAGGGTACACCTGTCAGCTGATAAGTATCACTAGAAACTTCCTAAGTTGATTATTTATATTAAGACAATTATTTCTTTCGTACACCTTTCTGAAATGTTATGTTTAAAGTCAAATATGCAAATGAGATAGATCCGAAATCTGAACAAAAATAACCACCTAACTTTCTTTTGGACATTTTCTTTACACTAGTGTAAAAGAAGACATCTTGTAGGGACAAAGTAGCCCCAAATCTCAAAACTGTATGAAAAAAAAAAAGTTTTTATATGGGGTATTTTCCCTCAAATGCATGAAGACACAGTGCAACAGAATAATGGGGGGAATAGACAGTTGTTATAATATGTTGACTCACTCCATGGTTATTTTGAAGCAGATAGAGGGTGAGAAAATTCATGAAACGTTTCATGAATTAACCATCAGACTTGGTCATTAACATGTAAGGGCAGGCCAGAATCTGTGCACAATAGCACAACATAAGTGTTTGTTTTTATCACCAATATCAAATCACACTTGACGACCAGCTGTTACTCATGAAATATTTGGTAACAAAATGATTCAAGAATTCATTTTAAACTCTTTGAATTACATCAAAGCAGAACACATCAATTTAAATGGGAAATAATGCAAGATCATGTAGGATAACATAATGTGTCACACACTTACAATTCTCTCGCACCAGCAACAAATAGGTGCCCTGTTAAGGACATTTAAGGCAGAGTTTGCCTCTTTATAAGAAAATAGGCGTGCACAACATACTGATAAGTCAATTGAAAATTCATTCGTACCTTTTTAGTATAAGCCCAATTGAATATTGCAATAATAATAATGTGTGGTTATCACAAAATCCCATGGCACACCTGGATTTGCATCATGGCAAACCAGTGTGCCAATGCACACCATTTGAGAACCACCAATGTTAACCTCACCCACCATCCCTGCTGGCATTTTTAACAGCAATACTGTTTTTACTGAACTTGTAAATGTGCTTTAAATAACAAGGTTGTTAAAAATATGTTGTTTATTTCCAGTCTTCCAGCCCAATAAATGCATGTTGTTTGAATACAGAAGAAGCATGTTCATGTCAACATTTTGAGTTGATGCCATTTATGTCAAATGAGTAATTCACATAACTATAGTTGAATGATAACAGTAGATGGGTGCCTCTGGTTCAGTGAAAACACACTGAGTCAGCAGAGCAGCTGAAATGTATAGAGTCAGGTTTGAATAAATACATATCAGATTTTAACGAATTTACCTATTATGATGCCGTACAATGACTGACAACACATGGATTATACTGAATATAATAAAGGTCTTCATGCATCTGGGAGCAGAGACCACACACCTGAATTAAGGACCAGCTTGCTTGTAGTTTTAACTTTTTACAACCGTATAAAATGAACAAGGTAAATTAACATGGAGTTACTGTAGCGACCACAAATGACAGCATTTTGGTGACACAACTTTTTTTGACACATTGACAGTTAAAATGAGTAAGCTTAAGTTTTTAGATGATGAACAAACTATCTGTTTATCACCGTTGGTTAAATGATAACAACATTAACTGCACATCATCCAACAGTTGATGTGACAGCGTCAGTCTCCTTATCTGGGCAGGAATCCATAATGTGGGTTAACACTGTTCTGTTAAATTAAATGAGGTGATAAAGTGATTACACTTGGATAACAGGAATGTGCATGATATCCTCTTACACAGACATTGCATTATTTCTACTTGTCTTTTATTTTTTTCTTTCTCAGAGGATGACGTCGATGGTAACCTCCCTCGTGTGCTTTTATGTGCTCACATCTATTGCACATCCTGCCTGCTGTCCATTCAATCTGACGGTGTCATTAAATGTCCAGAGTGTGAGGTAAAATTACAGTTGATCTCACTCTTGCGACTAGAGAGTGGCGTGACTCAAGTAATACTGAAAATACATTTTAGAGATTCGTGCTCAGAGGGTTTAGTTTATTCAAGGGCTTTTCTTATTTCTCATCATTTGTGAAAAGAAACAAAAACTACACACAGCTATATTGTGAATTCTGGCCTCTTCTTATAACAATCTCACGATCGTGACTGGATAATATTGGTGATAAATCATTTGATTCATGAATCTTTCATGTCCATTAGAAGAAGCAAATAAATTGCAATTACTTACTGTCCAGCTAAACCTGGCCCAGAACTTGGGCTTGGGTTGAGATTGAAAACTCTATTGAGAGATGTAAAAAAGTATGGTTCTGTCATAAGGATGCTGAAGCTTTGCTCAGTGTCTTAGTAGTGTTTTACCTTGCATATCAGCTCATTCTATCCACCTTATTATCTTCTAACTGTGTATATTTGGTGTGCCTTGCCACCAAATCAAGATAGTCAGGTGGTAGGATGACAATAAAACAACTAAGCTAACTCTGCAGGTTGAGTCGACCCTTCCTGAAGGCGGGGTATATGGCCTGCAGGATGATAGCAGAATCATTGGCCTCATCTACACTTCAAAAATGAACAAGATGAAAAGGTAAAGTGCAGTTTTGAATGTCAGGCTGAACCACACCCCTGACACACTTGTAATATAACATTTTTTTTTAACAATGTTGGCCTCATTGTATAATCAGATTCTACAATAGTTTTTCAAAGAGAATGGATTTTAACTTTGATAATTGCTTTGTTGTTGTGATCTCCTAAAGGTTTGAAAGACCAAAGAATCACAAAAGGTTCATTCGATCACCGTCCACAGGCACGAACGAGGAGTGGGAGCAGGTATGTTTGGATGAACACAAGAGATGCTGTTGGGGAATGAAAGCTGTCACGTCAGCTCCAACTGTTAAGATGTTTTCACGCTGGTCTCCTTCAGCCCTCCAAACAAACTCAGTGCCATTAGTTAGCATTTTTTAGGTATATGTGGAAACGCACTAAAACTACCTAGTTTCAGTACGGTTCGCTTCAAGTCTACGTTGCAGTTGGTTTAACATGTGCATTGTGAACACAGAGTGCTCCAGGTTTGCTTTGCCCTTTGCCACTGTATTTTAGCCCTCCAGATCTCATGCTATTGCACAAGGATGCTCAAAAAAACAACAGTTAGATGGAACCACATTTGCTTGTAATGCTAGCAAGAAGAAGGACAAAATAGATATGGAACGAAGAACACATCAAATGGTGATTATCCACGACACACAGCAAAGTTTTCCTCCAATTTTCAGTCCAGTTGACAGTGAGATATTTAATTAGGACTGCACAGCAGTGCTGCATCAATAGGATATAATGTCTATAGCCTTACTGTTGTGTACAGCCTTTATAGACTGAGCTGAGTAGTGATGCGCGGGTCGACCCGTAACCCGCGGGACCCGCAAATGGACCTGTGGGTCGGACAGCAGTGATCGTCTGTTAAATCAGTCTGTAAATGATATTTTGACATTATTGACTATTACTGTCATGGCATCCGAAGGTACTGATGCGTTGAGCAGGTGACAGTCTGCGGTCATTTTCAAAACACACTTGTGTCACGCACTCCGAAAGAAACTTGTTGAAACTTTAAACAATAATTTATTGTACAAAACAGGGGAAACAAACGTTGACAAAAACGGTTCCATAATTCATAATAAATTCAAAAGATAACGAAAAAACAGCTACAAGTTAGAGGGAATAGTGATAAAGTGGTAAAACTTGGCATTGATCCACAGCCTCAGACGGATGCGTTCAAGCCTGCCGTGCGCACAAGCTCCGTTATAGGCTATACTATATTTTCACATTTTTAACAATGCAATTGAAAAGTTTTGATTTTTATTGATAACCTACATTTACCAACAACAAAAAGACTACATTTAGCACCAAAAAATATGTTAAAAAATAAATAAATAAAAAAAAAAAAAAAAAAAGTAAATAAAAAAACGAATATAGAATACCAAATTTTCATAACGAATACCTACCCATAGAAACGAATATGCGAATATTTGGGTACAGCCCTAGTAAAGAGATGTCTCTTGAGTGACTTTCCTTCGAGAGATTGTGCACTTACTCAGCTGTTAAGTCACCCCAGGGGCAGACCCAGTGCACCCTGCAAGATTTACACATCCTGGCTCTCCTGGGAATGCCTTGGGTTCCCCAGAGGAGTTACACTCTCTTAATAGATAAAGTCTGTGTCTGACTGAAGTGTAGTAGTGTTGCAGAAGGTCTGATCTGATCAGTTTCAGCTGCACATTATGGCACAGTGACATAAATTTGTCATCTGGCCTACATAAACATAGCTAACTGAAAGGGAGGTTGTAGTGGCTAAAATGTACGTAAATCATTTATTCAGATTAAAATGGTTAAAATTCTGTGTTTTATTCAGTCAGCTAATATCGAGAAGATTGAGAGGGCGGTGGATGAGGCGTTGGCCCAGGCTGCAGAAAATCTTGCCCTTCTGGAACACATCCACGAGGTGAAAGCTGCACAAGATCAAAAAACTGCACACACCTTGTAGAACTCTATTTCAGACATTATTTATTTTTACATCACAGAGAAAAAAAAGTAAATCAGAAAACTTTTATTCCATGTCTGGAATGAGTGTTCCATGTCTGTGTTTCATCTCTGCAGACGCTGGCGAATGGTCTGGCCAAGCAGGTGAGGCGAGAGAGAGCTCGGCTGGAGATGGAGATCAAGGAAGCTGCAGACAAGGCTTTACATGCCATTCAAAAATGGTATGGATATAAACTGTTCTCCTCTCCTCTCGAAAAATGTCATATCTATTGATATGAAGCGTGGATACAAATAGGTCTTTTTCTTTTCAGATTGTTTAATGTACTTGAAAATCAAACAGTAATGAAGTCTTAAAAGTGACGTTTATCTTGATGCCTGTAATTTCTTCGTCAACAGGAAGGATATGCAGATGAGTCAGTTGACCAAACTGGAGGCACGGTTCTCCACCAGCCACATTGAGTTGTGCCGTGTCCAGGAGAGGATGAAGGCCCTGGAGACAGCCATGCAAATGGCCAGAGAAGTACGCCGTGTCCCCTTCCTGGAGCAGTACTGCACCCTGGATAAGGTTTGAAATGTTTTGCTTCTTTACTTCCTGACAGGTACTTCTAAATATGCACAATGCACAGTCAGAGAGTCAGAAAACTACTACTAAAAAAATGCTGGTAAACTTTGGCTTCAGCTTTTACTTGCATTTTCCATCAATTTTCCCTTTTAAAGAAATGAAGTCAGGCAAAATGATGCTATGATTTAGTACTGAAATACTGTGGCTGCTTTTTATTATGCTGTTTGTTTGTTGGTGATAGGTTCTGGAGACGTTGCAGGCTCCTGTGGATAACCAGTCCTTTGATATGAAGTGCATCACCATGGGCTCTGGAATGAGGTTTGTCACTTTAAGTCTAATGTCTTAGATAAGACCAAAATCAAAGCACATTGAGTGTGCATTGATTTTGGTCTTATCTAAGACATTAGACTTCTGCTCATTTTGTGCTGTGTTTTCTCCATTTCAGTAGTTGTATGATGTTAAGATTTATATTACAATAATATTTTAATCATTAAAAAAATACACATTTATGTTTAATTATTTTTGAATCAGGTTGGCGGGACAGAAAGTGACAAAGTTCTGAGTAATATAATGTGCAGAACGAGACCGTAAACTTGGAAAAGTCAAAATAGTGGAAAATCCCTTGTTCTCTACTGTTACTCAACATGTAATCACTTGGAAACCGTAGTATGGTATGTCCTGCCAGCTCAGCATAATATTGATTTCAAACGATTGCCAAATTAGTTCAAATTAGTAAGGATATGTTTTATAATATACAGCTAGATCCTTGCTATGCGACTGTTTAAAAAACAAAGCAAGAATATTTTCCACAGACATTTAATAATTTACATATCATTATTTATTTCCAAATGTAAACGTCCCTGTGCTCGAATTCCAGCACAGTGCTGCAGAACTTTAAGTCCTGTGTAGATGCATAAGGCCTGACAAACAGAAGTGACAGGCTTTGCTTTTGAATTTGTGCATATGTGTTTGTGTTCCAGCTGTGTTTTCCTGCCAGAAAGTCTGAGCACAGGTCTGGCCTTGTCTTTGAAGATGGAAGCCGGCAACCCAAAGCAGTGAGTCCTTCCATTATGTCATTTAAGATTGAGTTGGCAAAAGCCCTTATTTCTTATTCTAGAACATCATAACGTAGCCAGTTTCATGTTTTTCAATCGTGTGGCATCGTCGTCTTGCTGTTCTCTTTCAGCTTGTCTGAGTCTCAACCTGAAGGCTGCCAGCCGGTCACCTCCACCAGAAAGGCTCCCTGGCAAAGTGCAGAGGGCAGGCACAGAAACTTTACCTCATCCAGTCCAAAAAAGCTGCCCAGCCCCAAAAAACCAGACCAGGAGAGCATGAGAGCTAACAGGCTGTCGTCACGAAGCTTCTCTCCGAGCCCCAGACCTCGTCGCAGGTTCAGCCGTCCCCACCAAAGCCCGCCCTCAGATCCTGGAACTCCAGATGTAATTGTTGAGGAGCTTTACGACGAGGGACAAGAGAATGGTGTGTTTGAGTTTGATTTTAAAAAATTTCCAGTCAGGTCATAGGGTGGGTGACAGATCGATTCTACTCAGTGTATTGCAGTTTGCTCTGAAAAACTATATCATGAACATCTAAACGGGCACGTTATGTTTTTTAAGCCACCGGCATGAGACTTCCTTTGGCGTTTCGGTTGTCTTGCTCTCTCCCTCTCACAGACACACAAATAGACACACAGACATTTTGTGAGCACGTAGCACCAGTGCGACCTGCAGATACTATAAATGTATGATCTGAAGAGCTGTTGGTGTGTTTCCAGCTCACAGTGAATAAATCCTTGTGTTTAAAGGTGCAGTTTAACTTTGATTTATTTAGTTATAACAATACTTTATTTAACTTTATTATAACAGTACTTTAGAGGAGATTTTAAAATGTCACGATGTATATTGTGTATCACAATAAAGCCTAAAAGTATTGCAATATTCTTAAGCAGTATCATCCAGCTCTAGTCAGAACATAAAATCACTTGATGATGATGGAGGCAGAAAAGAAGCCTCAATGTATTTTGTTAAATTCTTTCTATCTCTCTGCAGCTCCACCACCCACCGGCCCTGAGCTGGCAAATGACAAGTGGAGAGTCTACAAGAGAAAGAAAAGTCAGCCTTCTGGCAGTAGCAGAATCGGGAGGGAGAATCAACCGTGTAATCAGCAGAAGAACAAAGGTAATTGAATTAGTAGGCAAAATAAAAAAAATGTATATAAATCTATGTGTAGTCCATGTATAGATTCTCTCTCTTTCTCTCCCCATCTTTCTATTCACTTGTTCCCCCTTGTACCCCAACCACCACCTCTCCCTCCCTTTCTCATTCTCCTTGCTCCTGTCTCCTAGTCACCAAGTGGGTGGCGGTATCCCACATTGTGAATCCAAGTCACTTCTACGTGCGCTACTTGAATGAGGAAAAGGAAAGTGAGAGGCTGTCTAAGATGATCAACAACTTCTGCAGTGGAGATAATTGTTGCTTCACTTCCAGTGACACAGTGGAGACCGGTATGTGCATGTGTCCACAACAACTGGGGAGAAATGAACAGCTGAGTAAATTAAGGGAAATGTTTATAGGTGCTGTATTGAGCTTGCTTTGTCCAGAGCTCCCATGGTCATGAAATCCGTGGAAAAAATCAGAAATTAGAAACTTTTCCAGGCCTGGAAATGGTTTGGAATTAAGAGAATATTTTAGAAAAGTTCTGAATTCACATTGTTTTCGCTACCGTGTAGAATATGTTCATAAAATTCCCAAAACATATCTAACGTTACACGAAACACATTCCTTTGTATTGTTAATTTAAAATCTGGTGCTGCGCTGAGTGACCGGTGAAACATCACTAATATCCTGTGATACACAGACCAGACCGGCAACATCTCATTGGCAAGACCTCGCCTCCTTTTGGGGAAAAGAATCATGCACATCATGGGAGAAAGAGGGAAATGCTGTTGTTGTGTGTTGTGTGGCAGGTTAACTTTCACACTGAGATCTAAGGCTCATAAGATCCATGAATGTTGAATGTCAGTGTGGGAAGCTGCTAAATGATGCTGGTGACAGTGACTACTGATGGAGAGCTTGAGTGGGAAATGATGGGTTGTTTAAAAAGATAAAAATGTTTACAAATTTGTCAAAATTAAAATCCAGACATAAATCAAATTGCATTGACATCTGTCCCCCAAAAAAGGGATGCACCCTTAAAGTCCGTGTAAAGTGAGAATAAATATGTCATCTGAGTTTGACATACCACAGAAAAAGGTGTTGTAAGCTACCCTGTCAAATTTGAACGATTAAAAAAATCGGCAAATATATGAAATTAGGCTTCAAAGTTGTGTAAAAATCAGCCTCTGTCTCTGCTCCCAAACGCTGTGGGCGTGTCCGCGGAATGCGCGAAACCCCGCCCCTATATCCAATGACAACAGGGCGCATTCGGCTTTATATAGAAGGGGAGGGGCCAAGGTCACCCGGGATACGGCTCGACGTCACGGCGTATCCCTTTTTTTCAGGATCAGAAAATTAAAAAAATTGAGAGGATGACAAACAGTTTAAGGCTATAACTCCACAAATTGGTAATGCACAATCCCCAAACTTTTCACATGTTTTCTGTAACAATTTTCAAACATGTATAAGGTGTTTAGAAGCAAATCATTGAATTCACTTTCCACGGACTTTAATGTTCTGCAAAGGACCTGTATGTGCCAGTCTGGTTTGTGGCATAAACCCTCAGAAAGAGGAGAAATTACAAGGAGTGACACCAGCTGGTCCACGAGCTTCACCTGGATGAGGAATGGTTATAGGCTTATTTAAGGGTTTGTCTTGGACAGTTTAACAATCTGCTGTCAGTCATAGGGCTAAAGTACTTGACGCTACAATTTGGAACACAAGCCATGAGCTGTACGCTGCGACTTGTTGTCACCGCCACCAGAGAGGGTCCGTCCCTCAATGAGAAAAACACACAGCGATTATGTCAGGTTCTTTTCCAGTCTGAGTTGAGGCTTTGTCAGCTTGAGGCCATTAGGGCACTCCTGCAAAAATAGAGGGTGCTTTACGACGCAGAGGCAGCGAGCAAAACGCTTCACTTTCATTGAAAACAATTAGAAAAATCCACCCCAGGACTGATTAGGGTCTTAACTGATTGATAATGCTGCAGTTGACTAATTGCTGCTGTCTTTATGTTATACATAAAACAAACATGGTTTGATTTCGTACAATAATAATTTAGTTTCTTCTCCGTGATAATTCATTAACAGATAACATTATTCCTCTCTTTTGTGTTCACTTGCATTAAGTTTGAGTTTCCCACTATAAGTTCACCACTCATCCTCTCGGAGTGGAGGGAAACACAGTGCTCATGTGATTCAGCCTTTGTCTGCCTGCTCCTCTCCAGACTCCACGATCTTTGTTCAGAGAGAGGAGGGAGTCTGGGACCGAGCCACTGTGGATGAAGTCATACAGAATGGATGTGTAGAGTCTGTGAAGGCCTGCCCTGTCACACAGCTGGCCAGTATCCAAGTCTTCCTCATTGACCATGGCATCACCAAAAGACTCACCATACAGAGGTGCGCAGACGTAAATGGACAGAAGGAGTTCATATCTGTGTTTCCCACTGGTTGAAAATGGGCTGTCAGAGTCAGAATACTAGTTCCCCTTTTTAACCAACATGGAACCGGTTCCATGTCAGTTCTCGCACCGAATTTTAAATTCTATCGAGCATTTTGACCAAAAATTGATTAAAGCTGGTTGACAGTTGGCTAAGTGCCCTTTTAAGGGACCTTTTTTGAATAACTTGATAGTGAATGTTTTTCTTAATCATTCAGTAATTAGTCTTGCACATCCTCTACTCTTGTTTCACATCTTTCTCAGTGAGGAAGGAACAACAGAGTCTTCACTGAAGGCAGTCAACAACCACCTAAGGAAGGTGGGTGCGGCGGAGAAGGTGGAGCTGAGTCGCTTTGCTCCTCTGGCTATCAGATGTTCACTCAAGGACCTGGTCCCCTATAATCTAGTAAGACCACTGAGGTTGAGGTTGGCTCTCCAGTTTCAAACACAACAAACATTTCAGAGAGCACATCAACAAAAGCAACATTAGTTTTATGTTATGTATTCAAGGACAGAAAACACAACATCTGTGTGTGTGTGTGTGTGTGTGTGTGTGTGTGTGTGTGTGTGTGTGTGTGTGTGTTCAGGCAACAGGCTGGAGTACAAAGGCACAGGTTGAATTCCAGAGTGTGGTTGGCTCTGTATCTGTGGAGTTGCGGATTTTGGGCCAGGACAGAGACTCCCTATTGGTGGACCTGAGGAAAGCTCCCGTGGACCAACTCAGTGATGTGCCCATCTCTGTCAGAGAGTACCTTGTTTTCATTGAAGTGGCCAGGTACACATGTGCAAGTCACCAGGAAAAATTATGATTATCAAATTAGTATTAACTTGATGTGATGTATATATTATTTTGGCTGTGCTCTTCCAAAATTGCTCCTAGGTTTTATTCTCCAGTGAAGTGGGGCAGGAGGCCCCTGCAGTACTACCCCCCAGAGTATCCCAAGATCAAGAAAGAGCTCATTGCTGTGGTGTCACACATCAACGACCCGGCTGACTTCTACATCAAGCTGGTACTAAATATGCACATAAATAAACACATGCATTGTTTATATAATATGAGAAAGAAAACATGGGCTTTAAAGAGAAGATAGAGCAGTTATTAAAGGGATAGTGCATAGTAATGGCTGAATTTTCATTTTTGGGTGCACTATCCCTTTATGGTTGGCATTGTCCTAAATAGAAGTACAACTTTTGCCTTTTTACTGCCACTACATTTCTTCTCCACTCCCCTAACAGGTTGATAACATGGAGGCCTTGTTGCTCTCAGCCAAGCTCCAGGATTGTTACAATGGGAATAATGATGGCCTCAAAATCTACTGCCCTGTGTTAGAGCAGGCCTGTGTCGCACGCTTCGAGGACAAGTGGTACAGAGCTCAGGTCATAGGTGAGGGCGTGTGTGTGTGCAAGTTATCCCTGTAGTTTGGCGGTTTGCAGGTAGCACTGGTTAGTTCTGCATCCTCTGGTGGCCAGCTGATGGTAATGAATTAAACCAAAATCTAAAGAGTACCAATAAAAGAATCAATAACATCGGAGCTTATCAATACTACGGTCTTTGAAAATTTAGCATGGGGCTCATTCAATACCGGGTTTCAGTACCCATCCCTACGATTCAGCCAGAAACACTGAAAGGTACGTTAGTGATGGCAGTTTAGCTTGTGTTTATTTGATAATTGTCATAAATAGACATGGGTCATTAAAAGTGCTTGAATTTATATATTTTGTCTTATATTACTTTTGATAATATTTCTCAGTGTTACACAGTGTTAATTTTGGCAGCTACTTTATGTTTAGCACCAGTCTTAAGGCCTGAACATACTCGGGTGGAACGGACTCCGTGGAGGTCCGCGCGGACTCAGAGCGGATGTCCTCAATCCCTGTGCGTGCAAAGCTCAGATTTTATGACCGCGCAGACTCCGCTCCGCGCACCAGTGACTGCTCGGCGTTTATTTTTCCACATCGACGCACAAGAATTGTGGGTAATGTAGTGTGTTTCACGGACATTTTTACAGGAAACTACAACGCAGAACTATGAATGCCCGAATGACTGCGGACATTCCTCGCGGAGTCTGCTCCGCTAATAGTATGCCCGAGTATGTTCGGGCCTTTAATCTTTAGACGAAAATGATAATTAGTTCTATTACAGAGACTGGAACTAAAATTTGTGTGCAATGGATCACTGCCAAAAGGGTTACGTCACAAACTAACCAGAAGTAGAGTTCACTAAATAATTGTGATGTGGTGTGTGTGTGTGTGTGTGTGTGTGTGTGTGTGTGTGTGTGTGTGTGTGTGTGTGTGTGTGTGTGTGTGTGTGTGTGTGTGTGTGTGTGTGTGTGTGTGTGTGTTAAGGTCATCCAGGGGACAGAAAAGTGGAGGTGCGGTATGTTGACTTCGGCAATAGTAAAAGCTTGTCAGTCGGAGACTTGAGGAAGATTAAGGATGAGTTCTTTGCCCTTCCTGCCATGGTGAGAGCAGAGGTTTTTATTGGTCGACTGAAACTTATTCTTTACTTTTGTAATAAGACAACAACATAATCTACACTGATGGTAAAATGGCCTTCTAGATCTTATAACGAAAATCTTGTTTCTTTGTTTAGTTCAATTTTGTTCTTTGTTTTAATTTCTGAAACAAATTAAGTGACATTAAAATTGGAGACTACTTCCTGTTCAGTTTCCTCAAAACATTTTAGATTATGTTTGTTCAATTAAACAAACAATATACATGATAGGTTCATTTTATTTACTTACATTTTAATACTTTACACACACTTGAAAACTGCTGGGTTAAGTCACCAGGAAGTGTCTCTTCTTCTCTCCAGGCAATCCATTGCTGTTTGTCAGATGTGACTCCTGTGAATGGAAAGACCTGGAGTGATGCCTGCACCGACAGATTCATCAGCCTGGCTGACCAGAAACTGGTCACTGTTGTGGCTACAGGTACTGTGTGTCTGGGACATTGAAGTAGTAACATGAAGTATCTGTGTGTTTCTGATTCCTTAGTGTCTGTCGGTGTTGGATGCTAAGCTTGTATCTTTGACATTGAACTCATTTGTCAGCAAAACCCATTTTGTGGTCTTTGTGTTTTGTCACCATTTGTATTTTCTCCCCTGTACCCATCCAGAACGAGTCCCCAGGAGAGAACCTCTGCCAGTCAAGCTGTTCGAGAGCGGCCTGAATGGGCTACAAGCCAACATAGCTGAGCTGCTGGTGAAAGAGGAGCTGGCTTCCTTCAAAAAGGGGTGAGACTTACACAATAACATCCAAGAGTTAAAGAGACAACATAAATTATGTAACTTAAGAAATTAGAATAGACTTTACACTGTTGTCTCAGTCAGCTGTGAGGAACCACGAAGGTTAGTAGTTAGTACAGAGGGAAAAATGAACCCCAGGGGCTGTTTACCCAAACAGGGCTTTAGCCGGCTCCAAAGCTAAGTTGGTCATAACTTGGCGTTCTAAGTCCGATCCAATCTTATGCCTCTGCCATTTCTATACGGAATATCTGCAACCTGATACACAACACAAGAGCCACAAACTTTGAACTAAAATCCACATTAGCTTTCCTGCTTAAGTCTCCTTTTTGCCGGCCTTTTGCCGGCCTTTTGCCGGCCGGCTTGTCAGTGTTGCCAGATCTTGGGAGAGAAACAAGCAACCAGGGCTATGGAAACAAGCCCAAAAGAAGTGACTGCAGTCCAACATACTATCACACGTTTTTAAATAACTTATTAGACGGATATATATTGAGAAAGGTGACGTTTAGAGAGCAAGCCCAAATAAGTAACTCCACTGTACAAACAAGCCCAAAGTCGCAGCTAATAAGTGGCTCGTCCTCCTCACATTTCTTCCATCCTCCTGCGTGCTGACGTGGGACGTATCTCGCCTCTCATCAGTCGTGTCACACACACAGATATCCAGTCGCAGTCACAGACGAGGGGGCGACTTGCTCATAGGCTTGTTCACACATGAGGACTCATCGTGGCAGACTATCTGCCGACTCACCTCTGACCCAAGGTGGCTCTCAAGATCCTCTGTGACGTCAAAACCGCAGTGAAAATCATGTGATGTGAACTAGGCTTAAGCAAGACAGAGGAAAATGGTTACCAGTGTATCGTAGCAATGCAGGTGCTGCTAAGTAATAGCGATAGTGGCGTGGACATCACATGAGCATATATCGCTAGGACCAGTTGGTTGCCGCAACCAATGTAAAGTCCATTCTAAAGACTATCCTTACAAAGAGTGACTGAGCAGTTGGACCAGGCTTAGTAAAGACCAGTTGGTGCAATCTGCTCCTGTTAACTCTATCTGCAGACAGTCAGTGTTGGGGTATTGGGGTCAAAACCGTATCAAGCCTACCTTCATTTAGGTTTTGTCGTAGTTCATCTTGTGCTTTGTTTACTTCTTTATTGCATCACATTGTTATCTTCATTCTTCCTTTTTTTCTCTCACACTCTTTGCTTCCAATTCTTGCTGTCCCTCGTCTTCTGTGTTGCACATTTTCTCAATTTCACGTCTTTTTTTTGTGTCACACCCCCTCCACTATCTGCGACAATTCCTCCTGCAGACTTAAGTCCAAGGACGCCAGGCCCTCTGCCAACGATTCTGCGATATGGGACCCTCCAATTGAGCTTGGTTTGGCCACAGAAAACGTTGATAGCCCAGACCAAAAAATCCTCAGAGAGCAGACTGAGGAGCAGCTGGAGTTTGAGCCTCAGCTGAAGTTTCCTGATCAACTCAAAGACCTGAAAGTCAGAGTCAGCCACGTCAACTCGCCAAGCAGCTTCTACATCCAGCTCATGCAGTACGACTCTCAGCTCAAAAGGTCAGCAGTTAAAAAGCAAAACCATGATTTAAAACCCTTTAGATAAACTAAATATTGGTACAGCAAAGTCATTTTTCTTCAGCGAACTTTTGCTGTTTCCAGCTTCTAAAATGTAAAGATTTGCTTGTCCTCTCTTTTTATATACTGTTGTAAATTAAATGTCTTTAAGTATTTGCAGTGCTAGTATGCTTGCTGTGTTTTCCAGGATATGTGAGCTGGTGAAGGAGGAGTGTGCACTTATGGAACCCCAGGATGTGGTGTGGAAGGCGGACATGTTCTGTGCTGCTCTCATTAACGGGGTGTGGGAGAGAGGACAGATCTGCTGTGATGTCACATCGAACAACATTGCAGAGGTAAATAAAGAATAAATAAATAAATAAAAGGGAGCGGCTGTAGGGAAGTGTTTGTCTTCTCTTACATTTTTTTTAAAGCCATTTTACCGCAACACCACAACCACCAATGAGTTGTTTATTGTTCCAGTTTGGTGCAGTGCATTCTGGTAGTTGTAGGTTTTCTACCTCTTGAGCAAAAGCAAATGCCACAGCACTCTTCCTCTTTTTCTGTAGTCATGTGGCACCAGTTTTTCCAACAGTGAAATACTTCTTTCAACCTTGTGTGAATTGACAACAGTGACTGTGTCTCCCTGTCCCTCTGCTGGCTGGTACCAGGTGATGCGCTGTGACCATGGCAGCACGGTGAAGCTCGAAGTCAGCAACCTGCGGCCTCTGCCGTCCTCCTTGAGGGGCTCTCTGGCACTGGAGTGCACTCTCACCAACATCAGGTTACACACACACACTGTATTTAATCATGCACTGAGACACATACAGTATGTATCCTTCCAAAACAAACACACACCCTCAGAGTATGGCCGGGATGTTTGTACCACCCGTTTATATCACTGTGGGATAAACAGTATATCATCACTGTCCAATGTTTAAAACACAGTGTCTTAACAGTTCTCATCATCAAATGCAGTACATGGTGCTGGAACAGCAGCTCTTTATTGTCTTGAATTTAAGTTTTAATCAGTTGTATTTCTCAGTAGTTGTAAAGTGTGGCTGCTTTCTTATGATAGATAAGATGCTTTACAAATGTGTACTTCCTGGTTTCCATCACTTTGTTCTCTTTCATTGTTCACTGTTACTCACCTTGACTTCTTTTCTCACTCTACTTTCTGTCTTACAGGCCAGCAGGAGGCCGATCCACCTGGACTGCGACAGCATGTGAATCGTTCTCCTACTACCTGACCGGAGCTTCAGCTGTTGTGACCATCAAGGTCTTTGGCTGTTTATGCCTCCATGTCTTTTTCCATTTGCTGCAAAGCTTCCTTTATCTCCATAGTAAATTGTTAAGATGAATAAGTTCTTCAAATCAGTTGCTTCAGAGATGCTCTATTTATATTATTATTATTAGTTACTTGAAGCAACATTATGCAACTTTTTACCTTAAAATAACACCTTCAAAATCATTTAGATGGTACACTGACTTGTAATAGGGAAAATGGCACCTGTTTGATTCCCACTCCACATCCCAAACTCTTTTGTCCTAACTTTAGAGAGCAGTTAAGGACAAATGCAGAATGCTCTACGTCACTATGTCACGCACTACAGGCTAGCTTAAAAGAACCTAGCTAAGAATTGTCAGTATGGGCATCATGACAGAGGTGAAGAACAGTTGTAGTAAAAATCCAAATCTTGTGCACCGTTGTCCGAGGCATGAATGATAGTTTGTAATTGAGCAAACTGATGCAGGGTTGCACTTTTTTATACTGTCCTGAAATAAGCTGAGTGATCTGTCTAATGGCAAATGGGAAAACAACAATCTGACACCAGAGTGCACATCCCATGGGTTTCCCAATCTCCTCCTTCTCCTGCTCTTGCTCTTTTTGTGTCACTCTCTAGGTAGCTAGCACATCCCGCCATCACCCCTAACTCCCTGCCTCTTGTAACGACTCCGCTGGGAGGAGAGCGGACTGCAGCGCCAGAGCTTGAATTCAGCCAGCACAGGGGATTAAGGCGTTGGTGGTCAGCAGCAGCACTATATCTAACCTGTGTAATGGCAGCAACAGAAAGTTTGCTGATCCAGCGGGGAGTTGGGACGGTCCGGGATCAGATCCCTGGCGCTGGTTTATGTGCTAGTTGAATTCAAGTTGCTACAAATACTAACTAAAGATCTGTACTTACAACAGCGATGTACCAAACCGAGACTGTAGCAGTGCCAAATCTCAAAAATACCAAATCTTTTATAATGATGCTGTAACTCATTTTAGTCATTTTTTTCCTCAACTGTGCAACTTTTTTCTTTGTTGCCGTTTGACCTCGTGTCATTGTTCGTCTACCTCTCCTCTCTCCAGGAGCTGACAGATGAGCGTCCAGTGCCCGTCTTTCTGTTCTGCTCTAACAGGATGGGACAGTTTGACAATATTGCAGACTTTCTGACCAGAGAGGGCCTCGCCCTCAAGGAAAGGAAGCAAAGGTATGTGTGTGTGTCTGTGTCCGTGTGTGTGTGAGAGACAGATGTATGAAAGTAAGTGTGTTTGTATGTGATTATTAGGATTCCTAACCTTTAAATATCACAAGCAGCTTTTCTTTTCTCTTATCCATACATCTCTCTCTTTGGTATTTCAGAGGCTCTAAAATAAAAAATAAAGATGCAGTAACATCTTAAATTCTTTATGTGTTATATGTATTTTTGACTGTTATTATAATCTTCAGTTGGACTGTTTTGGTCACTGCTTGTGCAGTCTCAAGGGTGCTGATTTGCATCGGATTTTAGCTTTTCACTATACTCTCAATAGCCATTTCATTGTGCCAGTAGCAAATGACTGACACTGGGTTTTTAATCCGAAGCCAGTGTCTGTCTAATGTTAGTGGGTACCTGTTTTATCCTAAGTGTATGTGTCTTATCTGCAGAGATGCCGCCATTGAAAAACCCAAAGAAACTGAAGCAGAGTCTCCAGTGAGCGAGGCACCAACTGATGGCGATACAAAAAACACTCAACCACCAACTCCTCCTCTTGTGCCTCTCCCCTCGCCATCTCCCTTCACCCTGCCCACTCCTCCAAAACCAGCCCCCCGCACTGTGATGTCTGCTGAGAAGGTGATCACACACACACACACACACACACACAGAAACTGTCTCTGGGCAAGAAACCATTTCTATCCTTCTGGATTCTCTGCAAATTAGGGCTGTAACAGTTATAGTGTATTCGTACCAAACCATCACAGTTCGGTGCATTCAGTCGCACATTTAATCTTTTCAAGTCCTATTTGTCTTTTTATTTTAATTTAGGTTTCTTTTATATCTCGTTCTAATGCCTTTAGTGTCTCATGTCAAGCACTTTGCATCACTCTGTTGTTGAAAGGTTCGATCCAAAAGGTTTTATTGCATTGTCTTTCCTATGTGTGCAGGTTAATACTCAGCCGTACTGCCCCCCAGAGCTGCCGTGCCCCGGTCACATCCAGATATGTGTTTCTGCCATCGGAGAGGACGGTCTCATTTACACCAGAACACAGAATGCAGGTGCACATAGGAACCCATCATCACTGGGATAAAGCTAAGATTAACTTATTTTTTTGAATACTACATACATCATTTTCTTAAGCTAACGGCATGAGACTTGCTTTGGTGTTTTAATTATCTTGCTCTCTCTTATAACTCTCTCTCGCACACTAAAAAAAGATACTCGCAAACATATGTCACAAGCAATCCAAAGGACTCTCTCCTGGGCCATGGTGTGTGTTTTTGTGTCTGCAGGACCCCAGACCTTTCAGTTGCATTTTGCGACCATGGAGCACCAGTGTGTCTTAATAATATTGTTAATATATGAACTGGAGAGCTGTTAGTTTGTTTCCCACTCACAGTGAATATATCCTCACATTTAACAGTTTAACGTTATGCTAACTGCTAGCACCTGTTGACTGGAGGCTTCAATGTCACAGTAAAAACATCAACACTTCCACCCCGAGACAAGCCAGGTGTTTCAAAATAAAAGCACCTTTATTTAACTTTATTGTATCGATACTTTATTCAACTTCACTGTAACAGCATTGTATTTGACTTAATTTTAACAGTAGTTTATTTAGTAGTAAAGTAGTCTGTATTAGTTTACATATACGACTTGTATCTGCTCGAACATCAGTGTCACCATGTTTTGTTTTGTTTTTCCTGTTTAAATTCAGAGTGGAACATTTTAGATGAAAAACAGGATCTAAAGTAATGTTTGCTGTTTATATATGTGTGTCAGAGTGTCAGCTGGAGCAGCTGAGGGAGAGGATTCATCAGAGCATAAAGACTTTGCCCAGGCCGCGGCCCTACACCTGGAAGTCAGTCTTTGGCTGCGCCGTCATCGGACCTGATATGTTGTGGTATCGAGGACAGCTGCTGGAGGTGCTGGGAGGACACGTTAAGGTCAGGAAGACGCAGAAAAAAGAGAGACCTTAGATTCACCAACCAATAAACAACACAGATAAATTACACTTGTAAATCAAAGATATGCTATCAAACACACCATATTCTAAACTTAACTCACGTGAGGCAAATTCAAAGCTTCTCCTGCTGATACAGTTACACATCTCTGATATGTTCTTTCTAATGCTCTGTGTTTGTGTGTAACCAGGTACAGTATGTGGACTACGGCCTGGTGGAGAACATCCCAGTTGTCCATGTGTACCCCATGCTGCTGTGTGACGATGTTCCTCAGCTCTGCATGCCCTGCCAGCTGCACGGCATCAACCCGGTAAGAGTTTGTGTGTGTTTTGGTGTGTCCAAGACTTATTTAACACACAGAAAAACCTCCCCCCCAAAAAAAACCAACCACAGTAGTCTCAACTCAAAGGTCCACTCACAGAGGGGTGTTGCTCAGTGAATGAAGGTGGAGCTCTAGAGAATGTTTTATCATCTCTAAATAAAGATCTTCGACAGTGTTTATAAAAATGCATTTATATTTTTAAATCCATAATTATTTGAATGATCTTCTCTGCCTCTTCAGATTGGCGGGAGGTGGCAACGGGATGCGTTGGCCTTGCTGAGGGAGTTATTGATGAACCGCTGTGTGGACATGCAAGTCATGGTACACTTACACTCAGTACCTTCTTATGGTATCACACCTAAATAAATGTACTATCAGCTGTGTGTATATGCAGGCATAGGACACAGCCCTAAATAGTTGTTTTAGCCGTCACTCCTCGACCACTGAGGTAGTTGGTGACCCCTAGTGTGTGGTGTGGTAGGAGCTGCCGACTGACCCGAGGGGACCCCTCAAAGTTGAGCTCTTTCTGGACGAGATGAGCCTCAGCAGGATTATGTGTCACCATGATCACGGCTCCATGGACTCGACTATCTCGGCACAGAAGGTCTGAGTGTACGCGCGTGTTGTTGTTTTCTGGTTCCCAGGAGGAATCAGTGCTGCCGTAACTCGCTCTGTGTTTATCTGCAGGGACACTCTGTGATATCTCCTGCCCTCCTCCTGGACGACTGGGACATTGACACTGAGGTACTGTAGTTCAATAAAGTTTGGAAAATTGATTTTAAGAACAGCCTTTTCATTTGACTTGAACCACTCACTGCAGAGGGAGTAAATCTAAACACGGCTGATGTGTCTCCAGGATCTGAAGAGTCCAGAGGAGCCGATCCTGGGGCCTTTTGTCTACCCAGAGCTGCCACAGGAGAGAGGGAAGTTTCCAGTCAGGGTGAAACATCTGCGGACCCCCAACGAGGTAACAGCCAACCACAGAGATAATATTGTCTATAAAAAAATCTGATGTACATGCAGTTGTACCAGTGACTTAAGTACTGATGATAGGGAGCTGTTCAAATGATTTGAGGTGAAGAAAACTGAGTCCGTTTAGTAAAGAATTAGGGTTGTACAATAACTTGCACGATAAACACAACCTGAAACACTGCGATATTGCACTCAGGGATGTTTTGAGTTTGTGGAAATGAATGAATGAGGGATCTTTACTGTCACTGTTGGGCAAAATATTTACTGGACTCATACACGTCAGTGAAGCGTAACTTGACTTTCACAGACATAAAAGGTAACTGCATCTGCAGGTTGGTTGAGTTATTCATTATTGTTGATGTTCTCTATGGTGAAGCATTAACTCTTAATGATTGAAGCTGAACTGATGTTAAAACAGATGATAAATGCTTTTGCTGATAAGAGATCAGTCTGTATCTGTCTGTTTGTCCTGCAGCTCTTCCTGTGGCCTTTGGAGGGAACAGCTGATGTGGAGGTGGACGGAGAGACTCTGCATGAGGCTCTGAGCAGAATCAATGAAGACATCAACAGTCTGCCACGACTCACAAACTTCCGTCATGGTAACATTTCACTGCCTGTGTTTCTGATCATGAACGGGGCTTTACGAAATACTTTTATACTTGGTTAACATCATATTTATTTACAAAAATGAGCAGGTGACAAATTTAAAATGTTTCTGAAATGTATGCACATATTTAATTTGAATGCCGTTTCATTTTAAATGTTAAAATGGTCGATCAGTCTCTGAAGATTCTGCTGTGATTCATTCACAAGAATCACAAGAAATCTGACAGTAAGGTTCAATCTTACAAACAAAACTAAACCAGAAAGAAAAATTCACATATTATAATATCTGTCATGGAGAGTAATCCTGAGGTTTCGACACATTTCAAACCTGCACAGCTGCTGTTACTTAGACTAGACAGCAACAGACAGTCCCTGGAGTTGCAGACATTTCTGTGCAGAGTCCAGTAACTTCTTCGACTTAATGCTTGTGGTTTGCAGGCAATCCGTGTCTGGCAGAGTACAGTGATGGGCTTTACTACCGGGCCAAGGTGATAAAGTTTACCAGCACGGAGCCTGTTATGATCATGGTGCAACACGTCGACTTTGGCTCTGACGACACTCTGCCCACCACCAAGTATGAACTTCACACACTTCAGATAACAGACTGGAGTTAAACTTTTTTTTAACTACACTGAATTAACAACGCTAACATTTCACTGCTAACAGAACGTGTTTGTTTCCTTCAGATACTTTAAAACCCTTTGAATGTGGCTGTTCAGCAGGTGTGGTGTTCTGTCACTTCCTGTCAGGCTGCGTCAGATGCCGGCTGAGCTGCTGCAGTTTCCATCGCGGGCCCTCAAGGTGAAAGTCGCCGGCTTTAAGGCTCCGAGTGTCAACAGGCAGGAAAGCGTGCTGCCCTACAGCCCCAGCTGGAGCGTGAAGGCTGTAGTGGACATGATTGACCTGTTACACAGCAACATCACGGCCTCTGTTGTGGTAAGAGACGCAGCGTGACTGTTACAAAGGGCTGTCTGTTACTTTGCCTGGAGCGATAGTAATTTAAAGGTGCCCGTGCAGATCCGATGCACACCTATAAATCAGCCTTGACTCACCAGTGTGCTTACTGTATATCCTTCCTCATCAAACATTATCAGAGCTGATTTTTTTCCTGTATGTTTGAAATCTGAATTGTTTACATCCGTTTTCTAGCTTGCGGTCTTCTTCACTGCCTTGGCTTGTGTGTAGCTGCACATTTTCAGTATCTTACACCCTTCATGTGCTCTTCTCCTTGTCTGTTCAGGCTCAGGAACCAGAGCTCACGGTGCTGCTGTACAACGAGAACGATGAGCTGGTGCATCTGCCTCTGGTGATCAGCGGACTGGCTGAGCTCGAGTGAAGCATAGTGGAGACCGACTCCCAACCCACATGTAAGTCTTCAACTTTATTTAAAGCCTTATTTTTAACCATTGAGCTCTTTATCAGATTGTTTGTGTTATTGTTTGATAGCACAGTAAATATCAGTTGTTCAACAATGTCAGGTTGTGTTGTCAATGTGCTAACTAGCGTCAAGCCCTTCTAGTTGATCCTAAGGTTTCTTTTTTAATGAGGACTATAGTCTACTGCCACCTGCTGGTGTGGAGAGTGATGTCCTCTCATGCATGCACAGGAAGTACATGCTAGTTTGCGGTCCGCTGTAGTCTTTGTGGTGTGTTCAAGTGCAACCTTTTGGCCAAGGAACAGGCAACATGAGGCAGTGCAACAGTCGGCCTTCATCGCTGCTAGTTCTCTGATGTAGAATTGGTCTGTTTGGGCTTTTTGACATTGCATACTTTACGTCCTCTGATTTTCTGAATACTTTTACTGTCTCTTTCTCCAGGTCTACTGGTGGACGTCATGTTTTGTTAACATCTTGATTTGACTTTGTCGTGATGTGTCTGACTGCTGTTCTTAGTTTTTACGTGTTCTGGAGAATTTGCAGTGGTTTTTGCTTTCACAGTGACACTGTAGAGCAGAGATTTATTTTTTAGTTTGGCTGTTGTGTAAGCAAGCTGTGTTGACTTGGCACTTTGATTTCTGGTTGTTTGACTCGTGTGAGACAGGTTTGTCTGTATGAAGGTGCAGATTAAAGTCTTTCAGTGTTGTCTAACCTCTCTGCAGTGTTTTCATTGTGAATAAATACTTCAGCTCATGTGGTTAAGATGTCAGGACACGCGGGGGTTACAATTCAACAAATAAAGATATGCGAAAAAAGATAAAATTTATTTTACAAAACATACAGCTAAGAAAATAAATATGTATTTAACATTTTTACAAATTAAAATTGTAAACACTTAAAAACACTTCACACACACACACACACACACTGAAATCGTTCAGCTTCAAACTGCTACACAGGTAACAGCTTGTATCTGTACATCATTTCATTCTTCCCAAATGTAAACATTATGTGTTATTGTCAAAATATTTAGATTCATAAGACTAAATGAAGTTTGGTGGTTTATCACAAGCCAGAAGTATCCTGGCACAAACAAATTTGTGAAGACTAAAGAACACAAAACATCCTTCACATCACTGAAACATTTAAGGTGTCCTGCAGACTGAGTTCCTGTTTACAAAACTGACTGAGTGCATCTTTGAGGTAAATAAATAAAAAGTAATAATTAAAACGGTATTTAAAAGGCTTTTGACTTCTTGGACTCACTCACTGTGGACTATCAGCTGTAGCATTGCCTCAGGTTTTACCAGCACACTTGGTAGTCGTACTGAAATTAGCTGGATCCCAAAAAAAGTCTCATGTGCTTGGAGACAGTGTGTCTACGCCCTGTTGTCCACAATGACGTTGCCATCTTTGTCTTTGATCCTGAGCCGTCCGGTGGGGTAGCGGGTCTCCTGCCTGCCGTCAGTGTAAACAGTCTTCACGGTGCCGTCTGGATACTCTCTCCTCTTGTAGTCGGCCGTGTGGATCTCCTTCTGGCCGGTGTTGAAATGGATCTCCTTGGTGCCGTCCCTGAGAGAGGCAGTTAGTGTTGTGTTGTAGTGACTCATGTGTACCCAACACCAGATGTAGTTTTCACCGTAGATGTTTGGTTGAACAGTTGCTGGCTTTACTCACGGGTTGACTTGTATGATGGTCCCATCTGTCAGCACGCTCTCCTCCCGGCCATTGGGGAAGAGGTTCTTCACCGTCTGGTCTGGGAAGGTGATTTCTTTACGGCCGTCTGGGAAATGTTTTTCTGGAGCAGAAATAAAATCTATTAATGTACAGTTTCAGTGTGATCATAACCAAGCTTCAGTCTATGATTGAAGGTGGGACTCCCTAAAAACTTTGTATTTCACCAGGAGCAGTTCACCCGGAGTTAGTGTTGTGAGCACTGATACTTGTGTAGTGGTGTGTCTGGCACAAGCCTGTTTGATAACAGATTTCACTGCCTGGTCATGTGATCTCACCAGTCTGGTTGTTGGGGAAGTGCAGGACCTCCATGCCGTCAGGGTAGGTGATGTGTGTAGTCTGGGCATCAGCGTAGAAGTAGATCTGAGCACAAATAGCAGAGCGTTACCAGTAGATACATTCAGATGAGTAAAATTCAGCTGTGAGCGCTCAAGCTGCACAAAGAAGAATCAACTCTTTGACCTCAGGGGGATAAAAACATCACTTAATTGTGAGTTAATGTCTCACCACTCTCTGGTCAGCTGTGACCTCTTTGGTGTCCCCGTTGAAAAAGGTGACTTTGACCATCAGTCCGTCTGCTGAAACCTCCTTTTTGGTCCCGTTGGGGAATGCAATCAGGCGATCACCACCGGCCAAAACCTTCTCTATCTGGAGATCACAAACCATCAGCAGCTCATAACAACAAACAAACTAAAGTAGGACAACTTGTTCATATTAACAAGTGATATTTCCACAGTTTTTCATATAGCTTGTTGTCTGTGGTGGCTCCCATCAAGTCACAGTTTCAGTCTGCAGGATTTCATATCCTGGTGATGTGCAAACTTTCTCACCTTCCCGTCAGGGTGTGTGATGACCTCCTGAACTGATTCTGTCTCTTCCGCCTCACTGCACTCTGGTTCTTTTGGTGGAGAATCTCTTCTCTACAATGAGAAGACGTCAAACAACAAAACATTAAACAGTGACTGAGTTCTGATGGACAGCAGCATGTCCACGACCCTGAATAGGATCAGAATGTTTAAAAAATAGATGATGATGGATCTGTGACGGGCTGAATTCAGCACAGTCAGCAGTCTCTGAACAGGGTGTTTTACCAGAGAGGAGAGAGCGGCATTGATGTCTTGTCTTGCCGGAGAGCAGTTGTGTGAGTGTTCTTGGTTTGGCAGGGTGTCCTGGCTCGTGCTGGCAGGTGGTGACCTCTCCTCTGTCCTCCTGCCAGGCAGTGAGGAGGAGGAGAACGAGGAGACTGACCCTGCTGGTCTCCTCAGGCTGCTCTTCATCACTGCTGACAATCGACACAAAACAAAAGATCTGAAAAACTAATCTTGACTGTTTTTAAACATCGAGGGCTGATTTAATTCTTGAGGGAAATATCTGGCTCTGAAGTTGCCACATGCTCCACTTTGTTAACCAGATAATAATTCACTCTGTTTGCTGTTTGGTGCTGAGCAGGTCGTAAACAGTGGGTTCATTATTACATGCCATTAGTGCCATTTCAGAAATGATCTCCGTCCGTAGCAACACGCCTAGTGGGCATGTGCGTGCTGACGTTAACAGCTTAGTTGCAGAAAATAGTACAGAGATGGCAAAATGTAAGACCAGAGATATCTTTGCTTGGACTAACGACAAGGTTAAACTGTTAATGAAAGTAGTATAAGGTGGTCAAGACTGTAGAAAACTGATTGGGAGTCGTTACAAAGCGAATATGGTGACACATCAGAGCAGTACCGGGAGCATTTTCCATCACCAGAGGAAGCCATGGCGATGAGAAAGAAGAATCCACACAAAAAGGATGCAATCACAAAAGGTTTATGGATCTATGTATCTATAATATTTTGGCTTGACACATTGTGACTGATATGCACAGTCAGAAAGCAAACGTGTGTGGCTGCATTATTGTTTTCAAAAGTCTGTTTCCACCTGTCCACACTGAAACAACCCAGGAGTTTTTAAACGGAAACAGGACTCTGTATAAGAGTTTCCAAAACACCAAAGTAGTTTGGACATAAGGCGTAAATGTAGCCATGGTCATGAGTTTTAAAACAAAGATGCATTAGTGTGGCTGTGGCTGAAATATTCTGATTGTTTTCAGGTATAGAAATGTTTTAGTGTACCTGCAGCACCCTGACTGTTCTCCCTGGAGCTCCCTCTGGTGGCTGCAGCAGTGCTGCTCTGTGGAGGGCTGCAGCTGTTGCTTCTTCCTCTGGAGTCGAGGGGACTCTGGAAACAAACAGTGACTTCAGTATCAAGCCAACATGAGAAAAAAAGCCAGAGGGATAATAGCAGTGATGAAGAGACCTTACGTGGCTCTAACTGTCACTGTATGTATGAAGATAACAAAAAACTTTAGAGTGTTGTGGATCCATAATTTCTCCCACATTATCCAAGTCACACTGAGTCAGAAGATTTAATTTCAGTAAATGAAGAAATTAAATTCTGAAGCGCATCATATTGTTTATACAATTGAAAAATGTGATCCTAACCACAGACAGACTTGCCAATAACCAATAACAAAAACAGTAGAAACATGCTTACAGCGAATTTGACTCCTTTGGTCACAGATGTCACATTGCTCTCAGATATTCTGGGACCCGGGTCTTTGGTTTCTTTGTCCTTTAGTGACGCTGTAGTGACAGGGTTTTTCTGCCAGGCGCTGAGACGAAGTTTTTCCAACATACGGATCTTAAATTAAAGGAGAAAGTTTGCTTTTAAACATTTTAAATAAAGAAAAAACAACAACATTACTGCAACAACAACTAAAATATTTTAGTTAAAGAACATTTCACATCTACAGCTTTTTCCACTTCCAGATGTGGTCTGGCCGATACCAGTGTGTTCTGCATTTACACCAAGTGCTAACTTCTAGGGCTGAAAAATGAAGCCAACGAATAAGTGCCAAAGACTGCCGTTCCTTTTACAGTCACTTAAAGCTGGCTCCAGGTGCAAATGCCCAACTTTACAGCAGTGGTTTTTGTCGCCTGAAAAAAGTATTGTTCAGTGTTTAGTTGTGCTCAAAGACACTGAAAGGTGTCGAATGTTCGTTTTTGCAATAATTAAATTCCTTTTAAATGGTTTTGAAGCCTGTTTTTCAAGCAACATGTCAACCAGGCTAGCAGCTAGCATTCGAGTTATCTCCACCCTCTCGTCCAAATATAGTCACTTCTGGCTCCAAAAATTCAGGATGGCGACGGCCAAAATGCCAAACTAGACAAGTAGGTACAGCTGCAGCTGAAGCAGCTACGTGACTCAAACTCGAAGCTTCAAAACTGGAGTCCACAAACCAGTGAGTGACGTCACAGTTGCTACGTCCATTCTTTTATACAGTCTGATTTAAACCTGTTATTAACGTGTTTCTCCTTACCCAGATACGGATATGTATTTCAGTGCCAGGTGTAAATGGAGCAAAAGGGTCAGAGTTCAGGTGGTTACCTCGTCCCGCAGAGAACTGTTCTCCTGACTGAGGGAGTCGATCTGTTGGCGCAGCCGGCTGTGTGTGGAGGCCCAGCGACTCTCCCTCCCCCTCAGCTCCTCCTGCAGGGAGCTCAGCTGCTGTTTCAACGCCTGGCAGGGAGGACGAGGACAGATTAAAGGGACGCTCCATCGAATCCACACTTAACATCCACGTCTTGTGCTGCTGAACAGGTCTGTGACCATTTTATTCATTGAAACATGTAAATAAATCACACAGAATAAAGGAAGTTTCTTTTACAAACAATATATTTTGAATAGGGGGGAGGAAGGTAGAGTGGCATGTGAATGTGCTACGTGCTTTTTTTCTGGATCTACAAACAGTTGCTCGTACTCTTCAGATCAGCTTATATGATTTTATGTGATCTGTTGCAACTAAACATTATTAAAATTCCGGTTCACGCAAATACCTGGTAACCATGCTGTAATATGAACTTAATTTTGGTGTGACAAGTAAGCTCTTTTTTATTTTTTAAATTACTGATTTGATTTCTCCAATCTCTTTTTTAAACCTGCAAACAAAATGCTTGTAAAGTACACAACTTAGTCAATCCTGCGAAATTTAAATGTTTAACATGTAAATCGCTGATACTGTGTGTGTCGACGCGTCACCTGGATTTCCTCTCGCTCCTTCTTGTCGGGTATGGCTCTGGCGGCTGACGCATGCTTCTCAAACAGTTTGCGTTCCTTCTGCAACTTCCTGTTCTCCTCTTTCTTGTACTCGTCAAACTTGGCCAGCTCTTCTGCTTTCATCTGCTCAAACTCCAAACGCTCTTTCCTACAAAAAAACCCAATGTAGAGTAGACATAAATATTCACCGTTACTGTCAATTTATTAATTGCTGTGATTACTATATTCTATACAATTAGGGGCTGTAAAAATGTTATTTATTTAGGCGATGTACATCTTATCTTCGACATAGGAATTGATGTCAAATTAAGTATTCTAAGCAATAATTTGTAGATGATTAATCAGATAATGATCAGCTGCGATAGAAGGAATGGGTGGGACTGAGTCTCTAAAACAAGTTTCAAGAACAGGCCAAAACATACAAGGTGAAAGAAATAATAAAACTCTATAAAGTAAATTAAAAACAAACATTAAAACTTCATAGAACAGGAAATCAGAAGATCTGTGGGCAGGAGCCTGTGTGTCAGAAGATAATTCAAAGAGTAAACATTAAGTGATAGATCACCTGAGATTCTCCTGATGTTTCTCGTTCTCCTGTCTCAGTTTAGCGAGGGCGGCATTCTCCTTCTTAAATCTTTCGATCTCGATCTCCAGCTCTGCCAGTCTCTCCCTCAGCAGCCGAGACTGGACCTGCTGGCCTGGAGACGACGAAACACACACAGACTGAAAATAAAACCCACTGCACACCCACTGAATGTCTGGTACTTAACAGGGGTATCATCACACAGTGCAAAGTATCAATTTTTTTAATAATAATAATAATAATGTAAATTATTATTACAAATAGTGGCCTACTTGAATGATAAGATCGATTATTTTTTCAGACGACTACATACATTTTGCTGTAGGTAAAGTAGCTTAAGTGAGATGAACAGACTTTGTCAAAACAAACAACAACAAAATTTTATCTTATTAGATAAAACAGATATTGACAAAGTTTTCAATTCATGTGTGAACAGCGACAAGTTATGATGTTTAAAAGAGCACAGCTGTTTGTCTCACCTGTCTCCTCCTCTGGCTTTTTGGACTCAGGTGCAGCAGAAGCAGCAGGAGGAGGAGGGAGAGGTGCATTCTGGGTCTTTGGCTTCAGCAGGGGGAACAACCTCGTCATGAGCTGGGAGGCAGGAGGAGGAGAAGAAGAAGAAGGAGGAGGATCTGTGCCTTTATCCAGCTCCACAACTTTGCTCACTGCCACCTTCCTCAACAGAGTCCGTGCCGGTGGTGAGATCCCATTGGCTGTTGCCTTGGAAACTGGACTAACTCCTCTACTGTCACTGGCTGCGCTGACTGCAGCATCCTCCAGGTCGTTCCACGTGTCATCGTCGTCAAACACAACTCTGCCCTGCTGCCCGTGTTTGTCTTCTATCAGAGTGGACTCGTCAGCGTGGCTGAGGATGCTGTCACTCTCCCCGTCATCGCCTCGTGTCACATCTGAAGCCGAATCCCTGCAGCTGTCCTCGTCCTGATACGACCGCTTGTCGTATGGCGGGTTAGACTGTGCGGGGAAGCAAAGGGTGCTGGGAAACACAGGAGGTCTGACTGCGGCTTCCTGGTCTTCAGGTTCAGAGCCCCCACTGGATGAAACATCACAGTTCTCATGCTTGTCTTCTGTCCCACTGTCCTGCTTGTCCTTATCTTCAACGCTCACTTTGTTCTTGAGCACATCGTCTCTCATCTTCACCACGATTGCATCTGAGGTCACAGAACTGCTTTTACACGCTAAACCACCACTGCTGTTACTGCTACTACTACTGCACCTCTGACGCGCACCTCTGGGTGGTGACTTGATGGGGGTGGAGGAGAGCCGTCGCAGGTGGAGCCCTCTGGCAGCCATCAGCTGGTCCATCTGAAGAACCTGCAGGCACAGAACAGTCTCTAAAATCAGACGGCGGTACAGTCAGCAGGTCAAACATTGAGGGATGATACCAGGAAAATAAATCCACAATCACATCTGTAACAACTTGAACAAGACATCTAAGACATTCAACAGGGATAAAGTGTCAAATGAAGCATCAGGCTACATTTGGAATGAAGGAACTCATAAATAATCTGGGAAAACATCCCTGACATAAAACAGAGCAATCACTATTTGAGTTGAATAAAGCACCTTAATG
This sequence comes from Epinephelus awoara, assembly GCA_035609425.1. Taxonomy (NCBI): domain Eukaryota; kingdom Metazoa; phylum Chordata; class Actinopteri; order Perciformes; family Serranidae; genus Epinephelus; species Epinephelus awoara. Next base: position 33,134,588 of record CM069307.1, on the reverse strand, counting down.
ACAAAGGAGGAGTTGGACGAGAAAGACAGCTCCTCAGCTGCTTGCTCCAGCAGCTCAAACTCTCCCAGCTCCATGCTCTCCAGCTGCCGGTCACAATCCCAGCGCTGCAGCTTCTCCTGGAACGACAGCTCAAACGAATCCTGTGGAACTTTGTCTCCACCTCCTTCTGACTCCGTTGTACCTTGTGTTGACTCCACTCTTGAGCCACAGCTTTTCTCTCTAGCTGCATCATTTCTCTCCGGCCCGCTTAACACGCCCACCTGTTTGGTTACAGGGTTTGGCTGCGTATTGGGACCGGGGTTCCTCGTGACCTGAGCCGACAGACTTGATTTCCTGTGATTCTGCTGCTTTACTTGCCCCAGCTGATGTTGTTTGGTTTCAATCTGAATAGACTCGGGTCCTTCTGTGTTATGTCTTTGATGACTACCCAAAACCTTTGTCCGTGCCGCCTTACTCTCAGCTCTGATGTCCTGAGGTGGCGAGCTGAGACCTCTCACTCGGTTTTCCTTGTTGAGAGTGGCGGTTTTACGCTGTATAGGAAGCCCCTGGATGCCATTTGTGCCACCTCTCTGGATGGCTGTGGGCTCAGAGTTGCTGCGGGACATTACTCTGGCCTGGCGTTGCGGTTTGGGGTCCTTCTTCACATCAATTTTTGGAAGCGAGGTTTTGCGATTGTTGGTAAATCTTGAGAGGCCCTCGCCACGCTTCAGAAAAGGCTTCTTGGGAGGAGCTTGTGAGGCAGCTTCAGCTCCATCTTGGCTCTGTGAACGTGAGGAGAGACAATGTGAATGTTATTGGACATTTTTATAATCGTCGTGTAGCAACTCTGAAGTCTAAGATGTCAGATGAAATGTATGTCTCACTGACTGATGATTTCTTTTTTAGGGTTTGTAAGGAGACCCTTGTTATATTCTCTGACCTGGTGTTGCCGGGCAGACTTCAGCCTCTGCTCCTCCAGCCTCAGCTCCTCCTCCAACAACTCCTCAAATGTCTTCTTTTGACCCCCGATACCTGGCTTGATAGGTCTGAAAATGGAAGGACACACGGTAATATATGCATTGTAAAGCTCTCTGACGCAAATTGCAATTTGTGATATTCGGCAGCATAAATAAAATTGAATCAAGAAAGGTTCCTCAAGAAATACACCCATACAAAACAGTAAAAATAAGAGCTACACTGCCGCATTTCTGTTGTGTTAGTGGCTTTGAATATCTCTTCTTGTGAGTCTTGTTTTAACAATGAATTCAATATTGAAACTAAACACAATACCTGAAAAATATTGGTATTCTACACCATTTTCAATTCCTCAAGGAAAAATTTACATTAAGGTCACAATCAAAACTTAATTAAACATAAAGAGACTGTAACATGACAACAACCTTTCTAAACAGCAGAATGACTGGAGTAAACATTAAGAATAAGAGAAAGCAAGAAAGGGCAGCTGGTACCAGTGTGTTGATTCTGCAGTAAATGTGTGATTAAACTGTTTTAAATATTCAAAATTCATACTTGTTAATAAATAAAAAAATTCCAACACTTATTGGAATACAGTTTTTACCTGTCATGTAAGACTTTATCTTCCTCTCTGATGTTGTCTTCAGTCAAAGCCACACCATTACTTGGTATCACATCATTATGGTGCTCATTAAAATGGCTCATATCAACACTCTGTTCCTCATCATCTCCTCTGGAGCTCCACGAGCCTGAAGGAAACACACATCATTAGAATTTCATGCAGAAGTTATTTATTCTCAACATTCGTCGCTGTACAAATACTTTTCTCACCCTCGTCTTCGTTCTCCACCACCTCACAGTTTTGACTTCTTCGTAGCCATGCCTGTCTCCCTGCTGATGAGAGTTCTTGCACGTGGCAAAGACCCCAGGTGGAGCCCTGGGGGACCCCAAGGCAGTTCAAGGTGGGGCTGTACATGGTCTCTCTGTGATGATTGGCTCCCTGGAGAGAGTTATCCCCCCACTCTGCTCCTGGCAGACCTGTTGTCTCTGTGTCATCTGTAAGATTCATGACAGGAAAATATACAAATAAAGAAGCTACTACTAAGTGAACGGAAGCAGGGCAAATACTTCCACATCACTCTGCAACCTTCTTATTTTATTTTTAAGTGAAACTAATGATCACATTTGCAGTTTTTCCGGTCATTTATCTTCATTTTACCTTCTGTGCACTGCGGGGATCCATTCACCATTCCCAGCAGCCTCTGCTGCTCCTCCTGGAGGCAAAGCAGCTCCTCCAGCTGATGTGCTTTTAGCTGCTCCTGCATGTGCTGCTGCCATTTCCTCAGCTGCACAAACACACAATATCATATGTTCTTTACATGTAGTTAACACTCTTATCATCAGTGTCCCTCTAAATTTTTCAGACGGCTTAAAGACATATCAACTAGACACTTGGCTTCATATTAACTCACTGGTCATAGTGTATATTGATTGAACCTGTGACCTCTTTTGTGGATGCCTGCCACAACTCTACACTGCACATACTGGTAAGTTTAGAGAGACAAAGCTGTTGAGTTTTTCAAATGTTTTTCTTGTCACACCAAAACGATCTAGGCTTATAAATATCACTACAGGTAAGGTTATTGTGGGGTGACCTATCGCTTTAACATGATAAATGTGCTGACTGACTTGCATGTACACACGTCTGTCCCTGTTTAAGTCCTTCCCGACATAAATAGCCTTCGAGGAAAAATGCTAATAATAGCAGGGGAGAGGTAAAGAGTGTGTGTGATGGATGTGGGGGTAATTAACCAAACAGGAAGCTGTGGTATAATAAGCATTTTAAGTCCACACAAAGTGCAGGTAATTAACACCTTCATCAGTAACTGAAATGTTGTTGCAGGCCTGTTTCCATTTGGTTAATGTGAATAGCTGTTACAACTGTATAATCCTTGATAAGGTGTTCATTCAGCCTCAGTCGTGTCACTGAAGACCACTGTAACCAAATAACCTTCACTCAGTATAGAAAGAACGTATCACAAGATCTGTGTGGTACAGAAAATCAGTAGTTAAGATGTCAAGCAGATGTCCACGACATCAGATTGAATGTTAGAGGGAAGAGCTGTCAGTTTCAGATGGCATGGGCTGATGTTTAAGATTTGATTCAGTGAGAAATCTGTGTTAGAATTAAATACATTTTTGTGGTGTTAATTTTCCCAACCAGCTTGTTCATTCTGACTATGCTATTACAGTGACAGGGAATTAATATTTGTCCCAGCCCATGCAGGAACAATATTTACTGTAGGAGACACCAGATTCTGATGTGTCATAATGTCCTCACCTGTTCCAGCTTCATCATCAGTGGCAGATCCTGAGATTTGCTTGCCATCTCATCCAAACTGTCCAACTCTCCATCTGAATCTCCCAGAGGCACAGAAGTCAGACAGTTCACTGGCCTGTCAGTCCCAGCCTTCCCTCCATCCACATCTATGCAGCTGCTGTCTGCAGAGGCAGGCAAAGGGGCGAAATCGGAGGCAAAAGAGTCGTCTGGCTTTATGGATGGGGCTCCCACAGCAGGAACGTGCCGCAAGGAGCCAGCCAAGTCCGGGCAGGGGCTGAGGATCACCCCGGCTCTGGAGCTACTTGGCATCCACCGGGCCAAGAAGTCTGTCTGGGAGTACTGGAGCCCGGCTGGCGATGACATGATGACCGCGCTGTCTCAGGCAGGGTTTGCTAATCCGGGATTTAACCGACAGATTATGGTGACAGGTTAAGTGTTAATCACACCTTGAATAAACACGCTCTACATGATGCCCAGGTCCGAGAAAAGTATAAATAGTGTTACTAACCAGTTCAAGTTAGCATAAGCTATTTTGATATGTGGAGTTGTCTTGAAACGTTAGCATGTCACGACAGCAGCGGTTTTAAATGACTGTTTGGTTAGCAACGGCGAAGTAAACCACAGCACAACAAAGCGGGTGAAACATTTATAACGTGACAACATTACTGATAAGCATCCCTCAACTCAGAGATAATAGTTTGGTGGTGTTTTAAATATGTTTCAGTCAATTTTCGGTGCATTTAAAAGGCTACTCCGGTGATACTTGGCTGTTAGCGGACTATTTACGTGACTTAAAAAGTTTAAACAAAGGTGTTACACCGTAGTAACGACACAGATACGTTAGCAACATTGTTGAAAGTGTTAAAACATGTAAATTACCTGTAACATAGGCGAAAAGAGGCGTTACTGAAGCGAAAACCTGCGTTATAGAAACATAACAGATAAAAGTTTCGAAGCCTGCCGCCATATCAAAACAAAGCCCGCGAGAGTAAAAACCCCCCGACAAATCCGTTGTTGCATTATGGGTAATGTAGTTCAACTTTAAAAAAAAAAAAATACTTCGGGTTTTTTCTTCAGTTAGCGTTTTTGTTTCTCATATATACGACCGTACTATACGAACTACGCGTTTTTAGAATAATAAAAATAGCACATGTGTCGAAAAACATTTTGGGAACAAAAGCTAGCTTCGTATTGTATCCGGTTTAACGGCTTTTCGCAAAAGAATTTCACAATAAAAGCCATCGAGAAAATAAAACCTGGCGTTCCTTTGACGTTTCGCTTTACATGCTTAGGTTTTCACGCAGTCTACTGCACATTACATATACATAGTTAAATCTTTACTTTTATTACAAACATCAGTGGTTTTAATGAACTAATTTCTACGTCAACTTTTATACTGTCAAATGCCCACCGGATGTGTTTTATAACTGCTGTGATTGGTTGATACGAAAATACCAAACTTCTCTTCCAAGCAAGTGAAACCGAGCTGTTAGTGTCAGGACAATGGAGAAGATTATATGTCATGTCCACGGTAAGTCACTACAAGTTAACGGTTTGTAATTGTTTTTTATAAAATATGAAGGCACATGTTGTGTTTAGTGTCCACAATTCATATTTACACTGTTCTAATGTGCGTGACAAGGCAGTTTTCTGTCAGTGGTCGGTGTAACGTTCACTTCTGAACATGCTAACCAAAATTTTCCACGCACTTCCGTTGCTAACTTGTAGTTAATAGAAAGCTTATTGAATTTGCTAATAACTTCCTACATATGTCCCCTTACAGGCAGCGTGTGTATGTTAAAAACGGGTGTTAAAGATGGACCAAGTAAAGGCAAGAGCTTCTACGTCTGCGTTGACAAGCAAGGCTGTGATTTCACTCATGTGGCCAGGTATTCACATCACTGATCCCCTGTGTCTGACACTGTGAGACGAATTCAGAGTGGATGTGTGAAGGCAAGGATGGATCCAAGTGTCCACCACAGCAGTGACATGTTTATAAATGCTCATTATTGTGGAAAATCCTTAAGCTTCCCCAATGAAGATGACTCAGGACTATTGAAGTGCAACCCAGATGTGTTAAAAAACCCAGTACCTTAAATTATCAGTCATGCTTAACAGTTGCTTTGCTTGCGTCAGGCAAACACTGATATGGTTTTTGATGCATTCACACTGGTATTTTATTCCTCTCATTTCAGCCAAGACCATGGCCTTTGTCCAACTGTAACAAGTGATCATTTGTCATGGCATAAAAGTTAAATTGTTGGTCAAGTCCTGGATCAGATCTCCCAAGTTTTGTAGAGTGTGCACAGATTTATATTCCTGTTTCTGATCTCTATTTTACTACGATCTCCTCCAGCGTCTCACCATCCCACTGCCTCCAGCATGAAGATTCGATTGTGGAGCTCCAAGCTCTTACCTACAGTCTACAACAGCAGAGCCACAAGTAATTAAAAGTAGCTCCTGTTGCAGCTTTACAATTATATTAGGCACTTGAACATGGTGCCTGGTTTTAGTTGACTGCTGATTGGATTGGACTTTTGAATCCAAGTGCGTTCTCCTTCTTTCAGGTTGTTCTACAGGTGCATTACAGGGAAAAAAGCAGGCCAGAGGTGGTGTGGAAGTGTGCCTTGGACTGCAGTAAGACAGCACACATCTCATCACACGATACACGCCCTTATTTGTATACTTTTGTCATGGCCCTAGTGTTTCCAAAAAGACCAAAAAATGTTAGTGTCAGGTTAAGATATAAGGCTAGAGATGGGAATGAACATGTAGAAAATTAACCTGTTGGGTTAAAAGGGAAAGTCTGGATCTTTTGACGTGGGGTTGTATGAGCTATCCATAGTCAGTGTATTACATACAGTAGATGTCAGTCAGCATGCCCTCCAAAAAGCAAGCTGGAGTCCAATGCCTGTTCAAGTGTACGCTATATTTAAGATATTATCACTGCTTTACCTTGTCGCTTATATCGCTCTCTTCAAAGCCAGACTCCATTGAGAAAAACAGTGATTTAACACAGCTGAACAAAGGAGCTGCTGGTCTGCCACTGCCTCGATCTGTTATTTTAGTGTCATTGTGTGACTTTGGTGTTTTATAGGGTTACTTCGGATTCACCACAGTCACAAAATGATACAAACAAACTAACCAACTGAGGCAGTGGTGGACCAGCAGCTCCTGTGTTCAGCGTGCTAAAATTACTGTTTTTGTCAATGGAGTGTGGTGGCTTTGAAGAGAGTGAAGATGGGGAACTGAAGTCGTTAGTGGCTTCCCTGTCAAAACAGGCTGTCTGACTGAAAGACAAAGTGGTGAAAATACCCATAATATACACTTTAAACTGTTATAGATCTTTTTAGGTGGGACACTTTTATGTGGCTAAAATACATTTTGCTGCTGCCCCCATTCACAGCAGCACATTGCTTAGCTTCCTTATCGGCACTCCTGCCACTTCTCCAAACTGGGGGCGCATCAGCAGACATCTACTGTACGTAATCCACTGACTATGGATTAGCACCTCATACAACCCCACTTCAAAAGTCCGAACTATTTCTGTCACTGGCCATACAATCACAATATCCACAGTTTGAGTCTTTGCCACATGTCACCCCCCCATCTCTTTTTCAGTTGACTGTCTCATACCTCCATTTAAAATATCTTTTGTCCTCAATAATTGCAGCCAAAGAAAGAAAAGAGAAACGCTCTCTCTGACACACAGCTGCAGCCCTCTTGCCTGCCTCCTGTCCGAAACCCTTTTAAAGCCCCTGTCAAGACAGACAAGGATTCTGAGTGGAGCAGGATGCAGAGTGGAGGAGGTGACAAGAAAAGTGAGGAGAAAGACAGCAGGGCAAGTCACAAAGCCGAAGCAAGGCAAGGTTGTCAGAAAGAAAATGTGGCGAGCGTAGGCGCAGGAGCGGAAGAGAAGGAGAAAGGGAAGCTGGATTCATCAGATTCTTACAGAGGCAAACAGCTTCCACCAGGGATGAAGTTAAAGAAGAGAGTTTCAGATGAGGAGAGAAGCACTCCCAAAGCTAACAGTGTGGATAAAACTACAGACAAAGTGCAAGACGAGGCTAAAGAGAACCACACTGAGCAGGGAGTAGCAGAAAAAACTAGCTCTACCTCCACTGTCAAGGCTGTCCATCCTGTGAAAGTAGATGAAACCTCACAGGATCCTCACAAGGAATCAACCCAGCAACCAACCAGCGGTGAAACTTTGCTGGTGAAACAAACTGACCCTGCTGTGAAAGAGAGTGTCTCTAAATCTGCACCCAGTAATAGCCGCAGAGACTCGGAGAACACCAAGAACCCCACAACTACCAAACCAACACAGCCGGAGTCCAGTGGAACCAAAAGCAACCAAGATGATGATGATGATGATGATGATGATGATGTAGTGGTGGTGTCAGTGAAATCTGCTACACAGAAAACTCCTCCTGTGTCTGCCGTCCAAAAGCCCCTGACTGCGTATGCTGGGTTCCAGCCAGCCTCTAAGGTCAAAGGTCAGCAGGAAGGGCTGCGCACCATGCTCACTGCTCAACTCCAACAGAAGAAGGTGAGTATGAGACAGACATGGTCGGCTGTTTGGACAGATTCTGATAGCTGTGCAAGTCAGAGATGTGCCCCAGGTTCTTTCAAGTATCTTCTTTATGTATCCATTTTTATTTGTCTGTGGATCCTCTAATCCTTTGTCCCTCCTGTTTAGGCGACTCTGTCCGTGGTGAACGTGGCAGCTCTGCCAGATAAAGGGGAGAGGTTGAGGACTCAGGTGAAAGAGCTGGAGGACGCGCTGGAGTCTCTGAGTCTCACTGCTGCTTCTCAGCCTGGTAACTCACTCACATCACAGCACAGATAACTTAAATTAAAAAATTAAAAAAGAACATTTCCCTGCCCATCTGAATAAGGACCTGTTTGTATGTGACTGTCACTCGGTGTTCGCCAGTGGTATTACAGGAAACAAAAGCAAACTGAAACACAAAGAAAATGGTCTCTTACAGGGCCACCGTGACAACAAGCCCTATTTTAAATGTTACTGGAAACCGGTCTGACATCTTGAAACACAGCTAGGTCTCAGTTAGTTGTTTGTCCTGTAATTCATCGCCCTCTTAAAACAGTTAAAACATTTTTTAAGGAAAAGATAAGGAAATTGTGAAATATATGTTTTTATTTTTTTCATAAGGGATGGCAGAGGAGATACCCACACACTAGTGCAACTGGGCTGGACAGACACAAAAAGGTTCACAGAGGCTGAAAATGTCTGAACCTTTTTGTGGCTGTTCAGCCCAGTTGCATAGGTGTGCGGGTATCTCCCATCTCCGTCTATTGTACCGACAATGAAACACAACAATGAAGGTAAAAGAACCTAATTTAGAAATAACAGCAAACAGTACAGAGATGAAAAGTGACAAATGTGAGCAGAACAAAGTGCAAGAGAAAATGAATGAATTTATGTTGTTGTCGGTATCTGAGTGACCACTGCAACTATGGTGTATGAATCCCTCTCAGGGTCTCAGAGTGGAGAGAACAGCAGTGATGCTAGTCTGGGTAACAAGCAGGTTAACCCATTCAGCCGACAGGGTGGCACCATCCTGCTCCCAGCCCCCCCAGCCACGGGCTCCTACCAACACCAGGCCTCGGCCAGCTCCCTGGGGCTCCAGCTGAGCCAGGGATACACCCAGATGTATGGAGGTAAGTTAGAGAGACAGATGAAGACATTTCTGTAGCTGTGTGTGATTTTTCCAGGAGTTCTGTCAGATCATATCAGATTTATGTGAAGCAATAAAAGTGTGTTTGCATTTATGTGAAATCAGACTATTTATGTCTGGATTTATTTCCATTTTTACTGCTTTTATTTATATGTCCTTCATATTTCCAGCAAACCCACAGGTCCATGCCTTTTACGGCGGCAGGATGACTGAGGACCGTCTGCTGGCGGTGAAAAACGCCACCTGCGAGGCCATCGACCATCTCCACAAATCCCTGGAGTCCTGTCCCGACGCTGAGGCCGAGGCTCCAGACCCCAAAGGCATCAAGGTGACACACTCCTTGAGTTTTTCATCAGTCCCTCACACAGAATACCTGGCTGGGATTGATGCGTTTATTGTTGCAATCTGATATGTTTTAAAGTATAAAAATGAATGCCTGCATGTCCTGTTTTCATCTGTCCATTACATTATTCTAATAACAGTGTTCTCTTGTGATTGGCTGATCAGGTTACGCTCCTGGCCCATCAGAGGAGAGCTTTGGCCTGGCTGCTCTGGAGAGAAGCCCAGAATCCCTGTGGAGGAATCCTGGGTATGTTCACAGAATTTCTTATGTGATCTTTATTGACCTCTGTCAGAGTGTATACAGGCTAAAAACATTATGATGGAAGTAGTTTTTGGTTTGACACCATTTGTTGCACAGACTTGGTGCTAAATTTAAGCTTTTTTGACCACTTGAGAAATGTATAAATGGTCAAAAATCCCTTTTAAAATACCACATAAGACACCAAGACCTTGAGGAACTTCACAGAAAAATCTATGCTGTGATCTGGTGTCAAAAACTTCTGGCATTTGGAGACTTCTGTGAGAAGTCTGAAATTGATTAAAAGGGGAGCACTTCTGTTCTGGAAACTGCTGAGAAACCCCTTTGTCATAAATATACATATGAAAGCCAAACATCCTCTGAATGCTCGAGGTCTCTAGTTTTGCTTGTGAAGTTTCATGAGGCTATGATTATCATAGAGGTCGCTATAGGTCATTTTATACAGTGATGTCTGTTTCAAATAATGGTCTCACTACAATAAAATAGCTACAGAAAAATAGCTTAACGTCATCACACATGAATAAAATTGGGCCCATTGAATTTCCAAGAGTCTCAGCCTTCCAGTTATACTCTATTAACCCTTTGAAGGCTGAGCAAATAGTCTTGATTTCAATGAGCAACGAAAGAAGAAATGACTCAAAAAAAGCTGCAAGAAATTAGTAGAAAGGAGAAAATTAAAAACAAGAAAATTGGTTAAAAAAGAAAGTCAAAAACAAATGCACAAGGAAATAACTTGAAAAAATTACAATAATTCTGTACCACAATTTTAAATATATAAATTTGATTTTTTTCCTTGCTTTTTCCCTACTTTTCTTTATATTTTTAAATAATTTTCTAAATCTATTGATTTTTTTGCAGTTTGTGGAACATTTCTTGCTAAGTTGCTCTTTGCCTTTTTTTTGCATGTTTCTGAAAGACCTTTGCTCAGGGTTCAAAGGTTTAAATACTTGGTAAAGGCATCTGAAAGCAGCACAAGAAAAGTGATGTCTCTTTGGGTTTCAAAGGATTCATGCAAATCCAAGACTGTTTAGGGAGATATTCAAATACAGTGGGTGAAAATAAACCATTTGTACAGCATGAGAAAAAATGCATGTTTTTTGCCCAAAATTGCATGGAACTAGGATGGCGTGGGCATGTCCGTAAAGTGGACACTCTTGGGCACCCATACAACCCCTTTTTCATTTAGTATCTTGAGGAGAGACGTCCCCTGTGAAAATCATCATGCCAGTTTCCTCCTTAGCAACATTTAGCTTAACTTTAAAACTCAGCTCTGAGTTCACGAAATTGTTTTTGAATAAGATACTTGTCTTTTGGACTTTTAAATATAATGTGATGAGAACGTGACAATCCAGTTACTTCCAGTGAGCAGAGAACTTTTTTCTTCATCATTTCTCCTTCTTGTCTTTCCTGCTCTCTTTTGGGATCCAGCGGATGACATGGGTCTGGGGAAAACCCTGACCATGATCGCTCTCATACTGGCCAAGAAGATCAAGGTGAAAGAGGAAGTTGAGAAGAAGGAAGAGAAGAAGATGGAAGGCTGGATCTCCAAAACTGGTGATTGGAATATTTTCTCACTTTCTCAGTTTGATAGGTAGAATAAAGCAAAGTAATCATGACTGTCCCTGCACGTCATTTAAAGGAGCTGCATGCTACATTCAGAAGGTTAATACAGCAGCAACACACTATGTCATGTAAAGATGTAGTGGAGTAATCACACACACTTCCTTACACTCCCTCAGTGTGTGGTGTAACCTGAGTGTCTCTGTGGTTTGTTGTGGTAAACCTTTCCGTCTGTGTGTGCATGTCACATTGCCCCCGCTTTAACACTGCATTCATACAGTGGTTACTTCTAAGATCAGGGCGGCGTCTTTGCGGAAGCGTCGTGCCCACTCTCGGGTTTCCCCTGGTTAACACTGTTATGGTAGGTGCCTCCCCATTCATTGTCTGTGTGAGCAGTCGCGCAGAGCTTTGTGTACATTCATTTGCATGAAGTGTCTAGGCTACTTTATGCAAATCAGAGGCGTCCAGCGTGACTAGCTGCCTCTGGAAACTAACCGTTGTTGATCTGAAACGAAGCCAGCAACTCAAGGGCTTAATTCTTACTTCAGATATTTTTAGAAACACATTTCAGTTAGCTGTTTTCGTGATATAAAGGAAAGTTTCAAAACAAGCTGCCATGATGGTTCAGTTTGAAATCTGGGAGCGTAATGGCACTCCCATCAAGCGCCCAATGCTGTGAAGCAGCGTCACCCCTCACTTCAAAAATCACCCCTGTGGACACGCACAGCTGCTCTGTCAGCACTGCTGCCATTGTTAAGTGCCGCTTTGGGAGTCAACATTATTAACTGCTAGCTGATGGCTCAGCACCCTCCATGTTAAAAACTATGTCCAGACAACTCCTACACTCTGAGTGCATAGAGCTCCTTTAAGTCACATAATATGTCCTTTTTTTTTGCTCTGAATTCTTCTCAGGGTTAAATGTTTGAGTATTTACAGTATTCAAGTTCTGATTCATTTGTTGTTGATTGTCCAGACTCCAGCCTCGTGGTTTCTAAAGGCACTCTGATCATCTGTCCTGCCTCCCTGGTCCACCACTGGAAGAGGGAGATTGAGAGACATGTGAAGACAGGCAGGCTGAGTGTGTACCTGTACCACGGCCCCAACCGTGAGAGAAGTGCCAAAGTGTGAGGGAACAATGCACACATTCACACACACACACCTGTCGTCTTCTCTTTTCTGAGTGCTTTATAAAAGAGCAATCGTACCTTTTGTCTCTTTTTTTTTTTTTTTTTTTTTTTTTGCTCTGAGCCAGGAACTTTATTGACCTTATAATGTCCTCTGACTATGACTGGATGAATCATTGCAATAATTGAGCCCATTTCCTGTTTGTGTTCTGACAAAACATTTCACACAACAAACACTTCAAAATATTTTGTTTGTTTATATTCTGCATGGAATCATCTTAATATTAACTACAGAATTTTGTAAAACAGAACAACACCATGATCATATAACCACAATATGTTTTCACTATGGCTTCACCTCTTAGACATAAAGAGAAGACTGTGGAAACACACAGTCAGACTGTATTAATTGCTCTCTGTCCGTCCCTCAGGCTGGCTGACTATGATGTGGTGGTGACCACATACAGTTTGGTCTCTAAAGAGATTCCAGTGCAGAAGGAGGACACTGAGAAACCCAGCAAAGATGATGCTGATGTTGTGGTGAGTAATATATTTGTATAACTCAAAGCAACAGCCCTGACTCCAGCAGCATTTATCACCTTTAATACTCTAACTGAAGGTTCTCTCTCTAAGACACAGACAAGGTTACGCTAAAGAAGCTGGCAGCTGAAACTTGATTCTATGTGTTCAGTAATCTTTGGCGCCGAAACTGAAGAACTGAGACACATGTAGACTTCATCCATTTGTCATTTTCCTCAGCCACCACGCTCTGCTCCTCTTCTGCGAGTGACCTGGGCCCGTGTGATTCTGGACGAAGCCCACAACATCAAAAACCCAAAGGTGCAGACCTCCATGGCAGTCTGTCAGCTGAGGGCTCGGGCCCGCTGGGCTGTCACGGGTACACCCATCCAGAACAACCTGCTGGACATGTACTCACTGCTAAAGTAAGAACACACTCAATACAGGAGTAATACGTCCTCTGTTTTGTCTCTGTGATCATTTGTGGGCTCTCAATGGGAAGTGCTGTTTGCAGTGAGACTGGTGTGTTTAAGCAGGATTTATACTTGCGTCCGAGTAGCACTGACCAACCCCTTTGTGTGGGCTTTGGTTGCCTTCAGGTAAACAGTCTGCTTGGAGAGCAAAAGAAGCGCATTAGCAGAGATACAACTGGGAAAACCCATCGGCTATTGTTTGACACATTCTAGCTTTATATTAGCTTTCTATGGCTGTAACAAAACTTTGTGAAGATGGTTTATCTGAATGAGTTTCTGTTCATTCACATCTGTCCTTTAGGTTTTTGCGTTGTTCACCATTTGATGAGTACAAACTGTGGAAAGCTCAGGTGGACAACGGCTCAAATAGAGGCAGAGAGAGACTCAACATCCTGACCAGGTGTTTGCTGCTCCGACGAACCAAAGACCAGCTGGACTCCACAGGAAAACCACTGGTGGGGACACACACAGCTTACACTCCTGTCCTCATGAGAACATCACACTGATAACACTCATTATGAAGACCATGATCTCTGATTTAACTACAACTGAGATTTTGACTGATTCAAGCATCAACACACACTCACTCTTGATCCTGCCTGATGTGAAATGTTGAACGTTTCAGGTGTCTCTTCCTGATCGGACCTGCGAGGTGCATCAGCTCAAACTGTCCCAGGATGAACAGGCTGTGTATGATGTGGTCTTTGCCCAATCCAGGTAACACAAAGTTTGTAAAAAGATTTATGAGAAAACACAACCCATATTCATTTTTTTTAGTTGTTAGGAAGGTTTCAAACTGATAAAAGCCAGTAAGTCTGGTTCTGAAAATGCGAAGGAACCACAGGAACATCCTCCAGTTCCTTGTTTCACGAACATTGTCAAGACAACACACAATTTGTGTATTTACAATAAACTGTTAGGTTGCATTTTGTAAGGTAACGTTTGCCGTGTCCTAAAAACATTATATATTTCCTGCACAATTTTCCTGTGACTCCATAATGTTTCTCATGAAGGTCGAGTAGGAATGAAATACAGACTGATCAGTGTTCAGCTTTAAACTCCTCTCTGACTTCTATCAAGCAGATAAGATTTGCTCTTCTCCTCCAGATCTACGCTGCAGAACTACCTGAAGAGACACGAAGGAAATGATGTGAAAAAGGGAAACGCTTCCAGCTCCAACCCTTTTGACAAAGGTGAGATATCAGCTGGTTGTTTCAAAGTCCTCAACAGTCCTACTTTTACACAGAGGTGTGACTGTGAGTGTGTGGAATTATGTTTGTGTCTCAAGGCCAATTAAGTTAATGCACATAACTGTATATACTTCTATACTACTTTTTATTTCAGATTGATGTTTTAAGAAAGCTGTGTATAAAATCGTGTGTCTTCCCTCCCCAGTTGCCCAAGAGTTTGGTATGTCCCAGGCCGACCCTGCTATGTCGAGTTCCCAGCAGCCTCAGCAAGCATCGAGCACCGTCCACATCCTGTCCCTGCTGCTGCGCCTCCGACAGTGCTGCTGTCACCTGTCACTTCTTAAGAAGGTACACACATGTGCTCTGACCAGGCTTACTGGTTTTATCTAATGTTAAAGCACACACACAAAACAGCTGCACAGTCTACACAAGCACTGATATCCTTCTTTTTCTCCCGCTCTCTGCTCAGACTCTTGACACGACGGAGCTGCAGGGCGACGGGATCGTCTTGTCTCTGGAGGAACAGCTCAATGCTCTGTCGCTGTCCTCCAGCCCCTCGCCGTCAGACCCCAAGGACACCGTGGCCCTTAATGGCACTCGCTTCTCCTCACAGCTGTTTGAGGGCACCAGTGAGAGCACCAAGGTGGGCAGCCTTTGTGCTCAGCACCCGAACATTACAATCACCTCCTGAATGTGAGAATGTGTCCTGCAGGCTGTTAGATAACTCCAGTACTTACAAGTGATTTGCATGGCAGAAGACATGGTTGTATCAGGGCTGTGGTCATGAACGGCCTCCATAGAGGAAAGGTCACAGGTTATTTTAGTTTGAGTCCATCTCTGCTCACTACACAGTTCAATTAGTCTAGAAAAATTGCAGGAAAGAAATCGTTAGGGAGGGCTGACAGCACGTGAAGGTGTCGAGTTCGGCTGTAATTGTTGATGAGGATGTCAGCGATGGCTACTTTCCTAAGTCATGGTTAAAACATGTCTTCATCTCGAGCCCACAGAATAACAGGCCCATTTTATTAGTACAAAACAAGAACATGTTCTGGTATTGCTGGTGTTATTTTATCAGACGTTAACAACAACTGCCTCAACTTTCCAGATTTCTGCTGTTATCTCTGAGCTGAAGGCGATCAGACAGAAGGGCACCGATCAGAAAAGGTAAGACATTCAAATCTTAAAGCAAAAATTCGACACATTGATTTTGCAGACAAAGACATGATAATAAAGTACAAGTAGCTGTCAAATCATCTCCCCACAGGATCCACTCAGTGTCTGTTCAGAAGCTTTTGACTGTGTTGACTAAGCGTAACTCTCATGGTGTCTCCTCCTCTGATGATGTGCAGCGTGATCGTGTCCCAGTGGACCAGCATGCTCAGCATCGTAGCAGTTCATCTGCAGCGGATGGGCCTGAGATACGCCGTTATCGACGGGTCCGTGAACCCCAAACGCCGCATGGACCTGGTGGAAGAATTCAACAACAACCCTGACGGACCACAGGTAAACTTCCCCAACTGGACTCAGACCAGTGTAACATGTAATATACTGTCAGTAAATGTATATAAATGGATGAATTTATAGTTTGGTTTTCTGTCAAAGGTGATGCTGGTGTCTCTTTGTGCTGGAGGGGTCGGACTCAATCTCATCGGTGGGAATCACCTCTTCCTCATCGACATGCACTGGTGAGACACACTGACACGCACAAACACAATGTGATGTTTACTTTCTCCTGCTTGATGTAGCAAGCTGTATCGACCACTGGTGCATGATATTGGATTTTTTGCCAGTATCCGATATGCCAATATCTAGCAACATATTTGGCCGATACCGATATCAATATATCCACTTTTTTCACTAGATAATTTTCGTGATCATCAGGTCTCTTCTGTAGTGGAATTAACATCATATTATGCATGTATACTCTTATCGTGACGGCCCACCAGCAGATGGAGACGAAATACAATACTTTTTAACGTATGTAATATTCAGTCTTTGTGCAAAATAAGAAAAAGCATTTTGGCTGATTTTAATAGTTCATTTTAAAGCCGATATTGTCCGATACCAGTGACGTGCTGATGTTATCATGCATCCCTAGTAGATACAATATGTCTTTTGTCTAAATATTGTGGTTGTTTTTATTCTATCTATGCCAAAAAGTAGCTTTACCTCCTGTTTGTCTCATTATTTAACCTTAAAATGAACTTCACTTGAAACAGTTGATATAAATAGTTATTACTCATCAGCTGACTTTTAGCTGCTTTTAGTTCTCTCACTTCAACTGACACTTCATCTGTCTCTTCAGCCCCTCTCAGTGCTTCAGTTGTAGTCATCCCCATAGAACATTTTACAAGGAAAGAATTAACGGTTTAAGATATTGTTAACATTTTACAGCTTTTATTATTTAATTATTTAGTATTGATTAGTGTACAGTACACTTCTACAAGAACTAAAATAGCCCTCACTAACAAACATCAACATTTCGCCAAAAAATTGATGGAATGTATGGTAAACGTCAAATGAACTTGCACTTGTACAGCACCTTTCTAGTCTTCTGACCACTCAAAGTGCTTTTACACTACGAGTCACATTCACACACTGGTGGCTGAGGCTACCATACAAGGTGCCACCTGCTACTCAGTTTTTAAACACACTCACACACAGATGGAACAGCCATTGGGAGCAATTTGGGGTTCAGTATCTTGCTCAAGGATACTTCGACATGCAGACTGGAGGAGCCGGGGATCAAACCGCTAATCTTCCAATTAGTGGATGACCCGCTTTACCTCTGAGCCACAGCTGCCCTCAATGATATAACAATAGCTTTCAATAAGAAACTCTAATAAGAATATAATAAATATTGATTGATTATAGTATTCTAGTGGGCTACCTTAAGTTTAATTTGTATTTGTAAAATTTATACTTTACACAATAAAAAATAGATACCATCTTGCCACTAAAAAATATTGTGATACTATATCGATTTTTTTTTTTTTTTCACCCCTACTCATACTTCATTTAGACAGAGACAGATAGACAGACGTGGATGTAAGTTTTGCTCAGAGAGATTTCTGCCAGAAAGGGATGCGAAAATTTGTAGTTTGGGTTAAAATAAATAGTGTTCTGACAGAAAATTTCTTCCATGAGCATGAAAACTGCAATTTTATTGTTTGGCGGAGGCGTCTAGCTGTGAGGCGGTAACTCTAGTTACCCTCTGACCCCTGAATATTCTGACAGGAACCCAGCCTTGGAAGATCAGGCCTGTGACCGAATCTACAGAGTTGGACAAAGAAAAGACGTCACCATCCACAGGTAACCAGTCAGCAGGACATTCAATGTGTATGTGTTGTGAATACTGTTATTTACCAATTATACTGCCTTGTTCCTAAAACAGAGATCACATTAAAATGTTAATTTCCTGTAGGTTTATTTTGAGCAATATGGTTTATAGACAGCTACTAATTAAATCTTTCTTATTGTTGGTTATACGTTTATCATTGAGGTGTTTTAGTAAACAGTTTTGTGTTTGTGTGTGATTGCAGGTTTGTGTGTGACGGCACAGTGGAGGAGAAGATCTCAACACTGCAGATGAAGAAGAAGGAGCTGGCCCAGAACGTGCTGTCAGGAACAGGAAGCACCGTCTCCAAACTCTCCCTGGCTGATCTCAGGATCATCTTTGGTGTCTGAGATGAAGGAGGACCATCAGACACACAGCTTCAACACCAGGCAGCTGTTCATACACACATTATATCTAAAAGTTAGGGTTTTTAAGCCTGGAAAATCTTGAAATAACTCAAATAGACTGAGGTAATAAATTACATGAATCTAAGATGCTGGAGAGCTTATTATTCCACCATGTCATGACAGGTTTACTCCTCTCCTAGCTGAAACAAGAACAGTGATTTTATCTGCTTCCTGGACACTGTTACATCCAATGAGTTGCAATGCCACACATGCTGACACACAGGTTAGGACCTCTTGAACTCCTTGTCTTTTGGTCCATTGATGCTTTATGGCACTTTTTGTGTTTATGGCATATGCTGCAAAGTGTGGCAAATGATTTAGTAACATTTTTAGATGCATGTGTGTATGTTTTCCATTTTCTTCTTATTTTATTATGTTACATTTCAAAGTTATTTTAAGTGAAGCAAATATTTCCATATATTTGTGTCTCCTGATGGAGTTTATTTCCTGTCCTCTTTTTACATGCCTTTTTTAAGTATATGTGGTGTTTGTGTGTTGCATTGATGATGTTTGAATAAATTCAGATGAAGACGTCAGTGTGACCGCTTAATCCTAAATCCTACATTTATCAAATAAGTCAAAATGTATTGCATTTCGCTCAGGTTTGTTTGGATTTCCGGGTGAAGTTAAACTCAATCTAAACTTTTCACTGCTGCCAAAAATATGTTGCTCATATTGTACTTTTGAAGATATATTCAAGAATTATTATTATCTCATATTTCAATATGAACATTGTCTTTATTTTAAATAGATTTTAAACACTATGGAGTTCTACAGTGTAATCCATATGCTCTGTGGATACAACATATTCAGAATACGTTCTGGCCACAAATACTTGAATTTAATGTAACTTAGCTGTGCAAAAACTGCTGAGTTTGAGTTAGTTTTGTGTGCTTGAACATACCAGTAGGCGGGTAGTGCTAACATACATTACACTGCTTTATAATGCATGTATTTAGTGATGTTTTGTATGAGATTTACCCCTTTATCTCTTGCTCGGGCTCTCGCGCTGTGCAGTCCTCCATGTTTTCATTGCTTTTCAGAGGGTAGTTGTGTGTCCGTGCTGCCTTTGGGAACATTGGATTTTTGAGCTTCAGCCGTTGAAACAACGACACAGTAGAGCCCTAATAGAATTAAATGTCGTGTATTTCTGTATTAGTTTACGTAATTAATGCTGCCTGTCGTAAAGTAGAAACTGCGCTAACAAGCTTTGGCAAAACCAAGTTTAAAATTGAATAGTAATGGAAAGAGAGGGTAAAATTTGAGTTTGGGAGCAGTCCTTGAACGCAGCGCCGTAGAGCGGGCGGTAGCTGCTGGATAACCCTCTGAGCCGCAGAGCTCGTGCACTAACAGCCAGGTACGCTAGCGCCCTGCCTCCCTGAGCACGCAGCAGCTAGCGGGGCCTTTCGAGTGCTGGACCGAAAAATAGCTAATCTTTCAGCAAACCGGCGGCCATGGCGGCTGAAGCGGAGAAGGTTGAGCCCGCGGACAGCGAACAAGAGGAGGAAGTAGAAGATGTGTACGAAGTGGAGCGGATCATTGACATGCGGGTGGAAGAGGTAAAGCTAACGTTAGCTTGGCTAGCTAGGAGGCAAACATGGCTGGCATTGCTCTCACTCCACTCTCACGACGCATAGCCCACATACATCACTGCCCCGACACTTTCAGTTACATAAACGCTTCCCTGCAGTGAATTTCAAGTGCGTTTTGATGCACCGAATTGCTTTTGTGTCACTTAGTCTAATGCGCGTACTCTTTTTGTGATGGCTCGTCCATACAGAGCGTTAGCATCGTTTTTTTAGCATAACTTCCCCCATGATGTCCGCTCGCCTCTCCCCTGCTGGGGCCAAGGACGGACGCCTTGCAAGCTTGCATATATTTTCATGATGTGTGCTCTTACCCGGGTTAATAGCTGAATAAATACAAAACTATGTTTTTCTCGTTGTGCATAAAACAGATTGAGCAGTGAGGTCAGTTAGCGTATGCTAATGCCCACTGTGTATTTACCAACGGCTGCGAACGTTACGGTACCGTCGTGGCCGCCGTATTTAAAATGGCAACAACAGACCGACTGTCCTGTGTCATGAACAGAGATGGATATTAATCAAATACAGCTAAACATTTTATCTCACGCTACATTGTGTCTTTGTAACTACACAGTAACGTGATTTGATGCACCACGTTTAGTTACTTGAACATTTTACCTGAGCATTACGTGGCATTATAACGTTACTATTACTAAATCCATCCAGTAACCAGTAGTGGAACAAGTACTCAGATCTTTTACTCAAGTAGAAGTAGTAATACTATAGCGTTAAAATCTACTCTTGTACAAGTACAAACCCCGTATTGAAAATATTACTTAAGTACATAAGTATCACTTAAAGTACCAAAAGTAAAAGTACTCATTGTGCAGAATGGCTTATTTTATCAAATGCATATTGATTTCAGGGTGTCTGCAGGTCCTTAAAATGAATAAGAATGTCCAAAGTCCAATTATATAAATGTTAGGTCGTAAAAGTAATTTATTATGAATATTAAATTAGAAGAAGAAGCAACTCAGCCCTCTTGTGTGCAGTGTGCAGGTCCTTAAAATGTCTTAAATTCAGATTCGATGGGTCTAAATATCTTCAGCAAAGTTTCTCCATCCGGACAGACCCAGTGACTGTTTACAATAATTCGAAAGACCCAAGAATTGCAATAATAAATAGGGTTAATGACAGCGATGAGATTTTGTTTTTACATTAAGTTTTTTCCTTACTGTTCATTTTGAACTGACATGAGTGTTTTATTTGGAAAGAGTACTTACACATGTGTCCCACACACACATAATGTGTATTCCCATTGCAGGTTTGGTGTTAAGTTTCATATAAGGTTGTGTTAAAAAGGCCTTAAAGTCTTGAATTTAACTTGGTTACATGTGTAGATACCCTGATCAATCTGATGTTTCCTGCCAGCACCTGCACCAAGTTGCAAGGACTGACAATGCGGTGCACGGGGCATGTGCTTTTGAATGAGTCTTGCGTTCAAATTTGTGACAAACATTTTATCTGATTTCACGTGTCCCTGTTTTTGTCAATGAGTCAAGCTTGTCTGCATCAAAGTCCACATTTCTGTTGTAACAAATCTTTAAACCTACCACTGAAAGTAATGTTGACTTTAAAATTTGCCTCAGAATGTTGCAGTGTAGAAACTAAAGTGCAAGTGCCTCACAGTTGTACTTGAGTACAATACTTGAGTAAATGTACCGCTACATTCGACCACTGCTAGTAAAAGTATGTTAAAACATGCATTTAACACATATGTAGGAGCTGTATCAACCTTGCTGAGTACTCCTAGTTCCTGCTTTTTTAAACCATACAAATACAAGATTTTAAGTAACAAACTCACTAATAATTAACTCTTGATTTTTAACCAGGACTCACTAGTGTGACTTGTTGCAGTGCTCAGCAGAACAAAAGTATGTGTGGTATTTGATAGTCCTAGCCTGTTATTTGAGGATTAGAGTATTTGTGTTATGGTGGTTACTGATTGAATAATTGTAGATGTCTAATTGAAACTATATAAATATAATATTATTAATAAACAGAATTAAGTCAGACCATAGAGATGTTTCAGCTCTGCCATTGATCGGTTACACAGATAATTACACTTCCATTGAATTGTTTGTTTATGTTTTTCACAGTAGTAATCTCTTCGCTTACTTCTTTTCATGTTGTGTTTACAAAGTCAGGATTTGTCACAAGTCTGTGCCACATTTTCACGCTCAAATGTTAACCAGTGCTCCCTGCGAGTATTTATGGAGGGGGGTTGGAGGGTGGTGGTTGTTTTTGTTTTGTTTTTACAAACTGTAAGGATTCTTCACATTCACTGTTTAACACCAATTTAAATAATCTGATTTTCCCCGTCTTTGAATGAATCTTTGAAAATCTCTGGTTAATTTGTGAGATTAAAGGATCGAGATAAATTGAGTCAGCGTTGGTGAGTTTAAGCTGGAGAAACATTTGTTATGAGTTTTTTAAGTGTGTGCATTTGCAGGATGAACACAGGGATAAGCAAAGTGTTGGTGGATTTGCGAACGATGCAGAAAGGCGAGATCACTACTCAAAGCTTTGAAATATTGCATCCGGCTCCACAAAATTGCATTGATCCCTCTGTGTTAAGGAGAACTGTGAAATGATTTAATTCCCACAGCTGAACACTAAGCCATTTTTAAGACTGAAACACATCCACTGTGGTCAGAAAAAAAGATCTCCAGCTGCAGAGCTATCCTCACTGTGTAGTTTGTCCAAAAAAGGAAAATCCTTTTTAAAGCAGCATTACTTAAAGTTTCAATCGTAACACATTTCATGTACATGTAATGCAGGCATTGTTAAATCAATATTGTATTCTGGACCAGCGGGACTCTTCAACTGAAAAGTGCCAGAAAGATTACTTAAAAGTTCATTAAGCGTGCTATGATTTGCACCTCCACTGTTAGGGCAAATTAAATCAGTAATGGATTAAAAGGCAAGTGCTTTGTAGAGAGACTTGAGGGGCCACGATGAGGTGCAAGATGAGGGTCACATGGTCAAGGAGGAAGCCGAGCTAATACGAGCCCCAGTGAGTTATGAACACACTTGGCTTGCTGCTGGCCTCGGATTATAAGGAGTCTCTGAAGAGGCTCCCAGGGTTTGCGCCACCTGTGTAGGAAGCCAGAGGAGCACAGAGGAGAGTGAAAACAAAAACAGTTAGGAAGTAAGCCTGGCCTGCTGGCAGCCCTGTGGGAAGATGCAGCCATTAAGACAGACTGTTTATATGTTGTTGCACTGAGACACAACATGAGTAAAAGGCTGTGTAATCACAGTGGACCTGCCAGTCAGGATGCAGGAGAGCTGAAGGTTCACTGAAGCAGAAATCTGTTTGTGAAGTACAAGGCAGCCTATAGAAATGCTTGTTAATATAATAAGCAGAAAGAATATCTATAATCAAACCTAAGATGCATGTAGTCATTATGATAACCACAATAATGTGCTATCATAGAAAGACTGCTCTGTAGATATGTGTTGTGTCATTGTTGTCATTATTCCTGTTTATATTCCTTCCTCCAAAGAGACGTTACACTGTGAGATAATGAAGGTTTACCTATGTGTTTGTGTGCTGTTGTCTGTCAGTGTTAGCCACTTTCAAATGCAACACTCTTAAAATCCAGTAACCAGTGGTGGAAGAAGTATTCAGATATTTTGCTTTAAAAAAAATAGCAATACCACAGTCAAAGAAGATGCTGTTGCAAGTAAAAGTTATGCATTCAAACTCTTAATCAAGTAAAAGCACAAAGTATTGGCTTCAAAATATACTTAAAGTACCAAAGGTAAAAAGAAAAGAAGTAGAAAATCTATATTATTTTATTGGATCATGATTAATGATGCATTGATTTTGGTTGGTTAAGATTGAGCTAATTCTAATTACTTAAACAGCTGAGTAACTTCACATATAAAGATACTCCATCATTTAGGAGTTGATTAGTTTTCACATGGTGGAGAAAAAGTTTAATATAGAGTACAAGTAGAAAGTGAGGTACAAGTACCTTAAAATTGTACTTGAGTAAATGTACTTTGTTACACTCCACTGCTAGTAACCTCCTCAGGGGCATGACATTTTAATGTTGAGGAATAATTAAAAAAAAAAAACATCCACAGAGATTTTAGAAAAGTGTTTAATAAAAGTATAATTTTTCTTTTCATATCACTTTCCAAAGTTTAAAAATTTTGACATGTTTAAGAAGGCCTGTGAGCCAATAGTATCACACTGTTGGTATCATGTTGTAAGTAGTAAGTGAAGGGGTCATCGAAAATGGATCGGCTCTGTCATTAAAGCAGTTAAATGACCATCGGGTAACAATTGCCGTGTTGATACCTACAGCCCTGTTGTTGTGTGTATGCAGGGTGGATGGAGCTCACGCTGCTACAGCAGCAGTAGTCTCGTGATAAACAGACATCTCGAGAGTGAAGCAAGTCATGAGAATAACAGTCATGTACGCTGGTGCCAGAAATCTGGGGTGAAAAGGGGGAGAAAGATGCAGCCTACTGATATAAAACAGCATTTTCTTTCCTTACCTGTGATTTAAAGCAGCAGCCTTTGTCCGTTCAAAATACGAGGTCACGTAAAACTAGCTAGCCATGTCATAAGATTACCACAGATTACATTACATGAATCCCGAAACACCACCACACAAAGCAACCCAAATCTGTAGTTCATTTAGCTGCATGTTGCAAAATGAATTCATTGCTCCACCACAAATAATTCATCAGAGTCTGTCTGTCCACTCGTCCATGAACTATGGAGCTTGCAACCACTTGAAATAAGCAGCAGCAGTGTGATGACATGAATGCAATGTAAGGGTGGAGGGGGCACTGTGACATCTAGTGGTTGGTGTTATCAATAGCACCTTTAAGTGCTTGTCCCAAACACAGCTGATTTTAAGTAACAAAGTTACCAATACTTAACTCTGACTCTTTATTATCAGGTCAAAAACAGTGAGCAGAAGGTGTAAAACGTTCTTTAGCTCAGTTGCCTCGATTTCAGAGTCATTTAATCTAAGTCTAAGCTTTAGGAATCATTTACAGTGCTTCAGCAAACTGTCTCCCCTGTGTCACAATAACGCCCTGACAACAAAAAGCATAACATTTTTTTTAAAATATAGGTTTAGACCAACTATTTTTGTTTACAAGAAGTCACACTCAGTGACTCACTCAGGACTTCTGTCATTTTACAATGAAAACTATTATTTCACATTCTTTTTAGCATTGCTTTTTTCTCTTAATGGCTGAGTTTAAATCTTCTAAACTCTGCTTTCAAGGCTTTGAAAAACATAAATTGTTTTGCTTTTCCTGTCCAATGAACTCTTGCTGACTTGTACAATATGTAACCTGTCATGAAAACAACCAGTGACTGAAGAAAAGAAAAACAACTCCATTCAAAATACTGTAATTATTCATTTTATTTATTGTGTCAGCCATGTTTGCCTGCAGGCAGCCTTCATTAGATTCTGTTTGCTGGTGAAATAGTCAGCTGTTATTCTGGCCGTTACCAGACACGGCGTCACGCTCGAGCTTCACATCTCCTCTCTGTCTGTCCTCAGGGTGAAGTGCTCTACAGAGTCCGTTGGAAGAACTACTGCTCTGACGATGACACTTGGGAGCCAGAGGCCCATTTGGAGGACTGTCGCGAGGTCCTTTTAGCTTTTAAGAAGTCCATGGCTGAAATCAAGGCCAAGAAAGAGGCTGAAGCCAAGAAGATTGTGGTAAGTCTCTGTGACAGTCGGGCGTACAGAATAGGAACTGTACTGTATTCAGTGCACATTAACGCACTCGTGGCTGGTTAGGAAAACCCAGAGTTGACTGAACTAGTTGATAGCCAGCTTTGCAGTACCGGTTATCCAATCAGCCCATGTTACGGTTTGTCAAGCCAGGTAAAGAAAAGATATCCTGGTTAAGTTGAACTGGCTTCAAAGTACAGGCCTCAGCTTGCAGTCTTGTTGCATATTTTGGTGTGTTACTGCCACCTCTAGAACAGAGGAATAGTGCGCCATCATATTGTAACTCCTGTGGAAGTGTGTGGCGATAAACAAAATTGGGACCCACTCATAAACAACTCCCCAGGGCTACTAGAGGTCTAAAACTCCACAGGGAACCTTGAGCCAGAAAACAAGACAATATATAATTTTAAAATGTGACACTGTTTCTCTTGCTTTCCCGTCAGAAGCTGCTGCCCACAAAAAGCGATGTGTTTGATGCAGACTCTGAGAGTGACAGTGACAAAGAACGACCGACAGAGGCGCCCGTCAAGAAGAAGAAGAAAAAAAAGACAAAGGTCCGGGAAGAGGAAGAAGATGAGCCACCTCCAAAGGAGAAAAAGAAAAAGAAGAAAGATAAACGGAAGGAGGATTTCAGGCCTCTGCCGGCACCAGAGACAGATGAGGAAGAGGAGAGAGCCCCGACTCCACCCTCTCCTCCGAAAGAGAAAAAGACTGATTCAAAAAAGCGGCTTGTCGACTCTGAGGAGGACGACGATGAGCCTGTTCCCTCCAAAAAACACAAGAAGGAAAAGGGAAAAGAGGGAGGAAAGCATAAGAGAGAGAAGGGAGAGGAGGGGAAGAAAAAGAAAGGGAAGAGGGACAGGAAGATTGAAACCTCTGAAGATGAGGCCAATGCACCTCTGGAAGACGAGCCGAGCGACGGCCCGTCAGAGTCCCAAATGGACGATAGTGCATCAACAGACACTGCAGCAAAGTCAGCTGAAAAAGCACGATTGGACGACAAGTCCAAGCAGAAGAAGGGGAAGTGGGAGGTGAAACTGCAGGGCATTAAGGACCTCATCAGTGACAAGAAGAGCAAAAAGCCAGAAGCCGCCCAGAAAGAAAGCAGCCTCCAAAAACTAAAGAGCCTCACCACTAAAGTCAAAGAGGACGCCGCCCCGCACTCAGACTCCAGCGATAGCTCCATCTTACATAAGAAGGCTAAGAGCAAGGGGCAGGACAGCACGTCAGCACCACCTAAGGTCCCGTCTTCTTCCACGTCCTCATCGTCCTCCACGTCTTCTGTCACAGCGGCCAGCAGCACCAAGGTGAAGGAGGATGAGGTGGCTAAAGAGGAGGTGCTAGGACAGAAGGACGCCACGGGCTCCACTAACTTGTTTGAGAAGTTCTTGTTAAACTGTGAGGCTAAGGACCGCGCCCCCCGCAGGCAGCCAGTGCATCAGCCCCCTGCAGATAAGATCAGCAGTAAACCCTCAAAGGTACAGTATTAGAGCTTTAATTATATTTTTATTGTCTTGCGTTAACGTTAGCGTTATAAGTCGGAAAAAATAGCACTGTAATTTCCATGGCTTAGAATAAATATTAAAAATGACTGTGCAACAACCTCATAACCACAGACACCTTTATGTTCTTGTCGAATGCCTGTAGCACGGTTGTCAGGATTACTAGTGTTGTGTACAGATACAGAACTTACAAACAGTGCTGAGCTGCTGTGATAAACAGTGATCACACATGATACACTGCTGTCCTCTGTAGCTGCTGCAACAAACACCCGTCATTACACCAGCTTTGCTTTTTTTAATACAGAACCAAACAACAGCAGCATCATGCCAACCCAGTGTTTGATTTTAGATTACGTGCCAGCGTTCTTAAAGGAAAAGAGATAGACATACAACACAACGTCAGCATCTGGTGTGGCACATAACGTGCATGTCTGGCAGCGCTTTCAAAACAATAACAATGTCATAACAAGGCAATAACAATCATTTAGCACCCCTGTTATATATTGGTTGATCTTGTCCTTTGCTCAGAGGGTAAGGAGCTCCCAGACCTCAATGTCTCCCTAGTTTGCAGACATTTTCGGCCGCTGTTCTTCTTTGAGTTAGCTGCTAACTCTTTTTTTGTTGTTGTTGTTACAAAAAGAAAAGAACAGACAAAAGCAATAACAACAGGCATCATAGGTGAAGGTGAAATGCTTAACATCTTGTTAAACAGAAAATGAAAAGAAGCAAGGTTACATTGTAATATCACGGAAAATGGGTCCTCTATGTCTCTAACTGTCCTTTAAGATCACAGACATCACATGCAATTAACTCCTAAACACAGAACCAATTTGATTTATCATGACACATCCAGCAAAAAAAACAGGTTATGTGTACCAGATGGCCACTAAAGACACTTAAAATAAATGGAAACATTATTTTGGGGTTTGTCAGACTCTAAACTTTACAAAAATATATAGTGTATAAACTCCCCAAAGGTTTTGAACAAAGTTTGAAATCAGGACATTGTGAGCCTCACTAATATTTGAGGAACAAACCACATTCATTTTTGCAGAATAAGCAAGATTTATGTCAAATGGTGAACTCATGCCTTATATACCGCAGCCACCTTTTAATGTGTTCATGGACCCTGCTGTTAACATTTACTTTTTTTTTCCAAACCTCAGCTTTTAGGAAAGATTGAGAAGATCCCCAAGACAACCAAAGAGTCTCCAGCTCAGAAAACAGAGCCTGAGAAGATGGAGAAGACCAAGCAATCAGATGGTATGAATGACACACAGGCACAGAAACAAAAAATTACATTGAGTAATCAGTTTTCATAATTTGAGAAGGTGTGTAGTCACATCAACCCAAACTGACTTCAGTAAAAGAGCAACCTACCACCAGGTCAAACAAACCAAATATTTAAAAACAACTACTTTAAGTAGGTTTGATTTACAGTTGAAATTGAAGACAAAAGGCCATCCAGGCTCTTTGTGACTCCCTGAAATATGACGCCTTCTCTGCTCCCCCTTTAGTCTCCAGACCTGGCCAGAGTTACGGCTTCAGCCTGGACAGTGATGAGAGAGAAGCAGAGGAGCCCGCGGCGAAGCCGAAACCTGGAGAGGATTCCCGGGAGCGGAAAGAGAGGCCAGAGGAATCGCAGCGGCCCGGCTGGGAGAGGAAGACCCCGGGAGAGGAAAGGAGGAAAAGGAGAGAGGACAGTGAGCCCAGACTCTTCATGGCATGTGATGACAATCAGGACACCCAGGACCCTCCAGAGTGCGCTGACAAATCTGGTGTGTTTCTAACTGGCCATTGAGCACATATCGATCTTTGCTTTCAAATATCAGATTGTTGTTGATTTCCCCACACAATATGTTAATCTAGTAACCTACACTTACTGAGGTTTAAAACATGTTAAAGCAAGGTTTTCTGAGGTTAATATGAGTTGCAGTGTGCAAGGTTTCAACCTACCAGCTATTGAAGCATCTCTCTGTGCGTTGTGTGCTTTACAGACAAGGGCCAAGCCACTCTGAGTTTGGGAATGGACCTCAACCTGGACTGGATGACTCTGGACGACTTCCAGAAACATCTGAACGGCGAAGATGAGATCCTGTCGGGTGCACCGTTATCACCAAGTGAGTATTTCCATTTACATCTCAGACAGTTAGCTGACTCATGTCTACTGACTGGCTAGAAGTTGTGAAGGAGTTGGTCGGTGATTTTCTGACGTAGTTAAGGACACTTAAAAAGGCACACATTAATCAACACAGTGTTTTTTGTTTTTTTTTAAACTTCCAATTATAGATTTTAAACTGACCCCACAGCAACACTGTCCTCACTGTTACTCAACTTTATCCCCTTGTCTTTAAAATCCCAATGATACAGCAGGTATAGCATCTTTAGCATATTTAATGTGGTGAATTTCCACGTGTAAAGGAATATGTGAACGAGATGCCCTCTTTGACCAATTTTTGCCCACTCAAGTTCTATTTCCTGCGTTCATTTTGGTTGATCATTCCTCAGCCTTTATATTAAATAGAGATTGGTAGTTTTTATTAAAGTTTGGATTTCTAATGACTTGTAATTATAACACATTTTGTACACTGTAATTTAAAAAAAAACCCCACTGTTGAATCCCCTTTAACTAAAATTTGGAAGGTTCACTTCCATTAAAACCACATTTTTTATCTCCATTGAAATAAAGATGAATGTAGGTCAGTCTCAGTTCTATCCCCCATGTCGTTATAGTGGTGCACGTTCATGCAAGTGTATGCACACACTAAGTAAACAGGGAGCCTGTGATTCCCATGGCACTTTTTCATTGCTCTGATCCATACATGTAGGTATATGCATGTATGTGCATGCACAGAGTTTGTGATTCCCATAGCATTTTTTAATTCCCTCTGATTCATGTGTCTTTCAAGTAAGTAGGAATCAAAGAGAAGTACAATGTCATTCATTTAAATTCAGATATCAACATGAACTCATGGCCCCTTGCCCAACAACAACATTATTAGCTTTACCATAACAATTTTCAGTGCACTGAATTGCAAAGTGCAAAAATCTAAATAATGCTGCCTAAAGCAGGAGTGTGTGTATGCAGGTGCAGCCGCTGCAAACTTAGAAATGTAACCAGCTCCACAACTGTTCATTTCTTAACTGTGCGACCAATCATGCAGGCCAATCAGTTCACTTTCGCATTCCCCGATCCGGTTCGGCAGCTCCTCCTTTGGCCTCATCCAGCGACCGACCCGACTCAGCAGCTCCAGGCCCTGTCACGTCTGACGCTGAACCCCTGCCCCTCCAACCAGAGAGAGCCCGCCACACGTCTCCAGTCAGCGACCACCTCAATTCAAGCCCGGGCTCTGTAGCCTCCTCTATCCCACTGGAGGATTCTGATTCAGTCTGCTCATCTGATGAGGACTGGGTACCATCGGAGATACAAGAGAGCTCTGAGGATGACTATTCCCATTTTCCTGGAGAAAATGAGATGAGGGATGAGGATGATAACCCGATGGAAAAAGAGGAGACAGAATGGGTCTCTAGGAATAAGAACATCAAGTGGTCACCCTCTGCTGAGCAAATGCATCATTATGTGCAGCCTCCCACAAAACCTGTCCCAGGGCCGACAGCTTATGCCAAGAGAAACGTAACAGACCGGCTGACATCCTGCTTGGATTTATTTCTAACAAATAACATGATCCAGCTTATCCTCAGAATGACCAACCTGGAAGGACAGCGGACCAGAGGTCATTGGAAAGAAATCACAGAGACAGAGCTGAGGGGTTTCTTGGGCCTGCTGCTGCTGGCAGGGGTGTATCGTTCCCGGGGAGAAAGCACCCGCAGCTTGTGGGGGCAGGAGATGGGCCGCCCGATGTTTCGTGGTACAATGTCCTACAAAAGATTTGAGGAACTTGCCATGAAACTCCGGTTTGATGATAAACTGTCCCGACCAAACCGGCTCAGTGACAACAAGCTGGCTGCCATTTTGCCGGTATGGGAGCCATGGGTTCAGCGGCTTCCTCTTGTTTTCAACCCGGGGGTGGATGTTTGTGTAGATGAGCAGCTGGTCGCCTTCAAGGGGTGCTGCAGCTTCAAACAATACATGCCAAGAAAACGAGCCAGGAATGGCATAAAGGTCTGGACCCTGGTGGACGTGTCAACATCCTACGCCTGGAACATGGCCATCTACAGCGGCAAGGAGGGGGCATCAAGAGAGGTTGGCCAGAGAGAGAGAGTGGTGCTGCAGATGACACAGGGGCTGAAGGGACGCACAGTCACCACCAATCATTTTTTCACGAGCTATGAGCTTGGCGCAGAGCTACTGCAAAGGAAAATTGCCATGGTCGGCCTGGTCCGCAAATCAAAACCTGAGCTCCCTCCCCAACTCCTCACCATGTCAGGCAGAGAGCAGCCCTCCAGCATCTTTGCTCACACAGAGACCCACACTGCGGTGTCATACATACCCAAGACAGGCGAAGGTGTTGTGCTGATGTCCACAAAGCACAGAGATGCCTCCGTCAGCCAGGAAGCCCACCAGAAGCCGACAATCATTCTAGATTACAACAGGTGCAAGGGCAGCGTGGACAACCTGGAAAAGGTGTGTGCAAGATTACACATTAATATGTTTATTTGTATTATTACTGAAATGTATATGCTGGCATGCCTAAACTATATATTTAGTGCTTTTATTATTCAGTATTTGATGCAGTTAAATAAAGGAATCCATTTGAGTTTGATGAGCAATAGTTTATTCTGTTGTCTTTGCCCCCCAGTATGTGACCACTTACAGCTGCCGTCGGAAGACCTCCAGATGGCCGCTGGCACTGTTTTACTACCTACTTGATGTTTCTGCTTACAACTCTTACGTCCTGTGGACATGCCTGCGTCCAAAGTGGGAAAGCACCAAAAAAAAACGCCGCCGCATCTTCCTGGAGCAGCTAGGAAAGGAGCTGGTGACCCCCTGCATCCTCCAGCGTGAGCGGATTCCCCGGACACCAAGTGCCGCTGCTGTAGTCCAAGCAGCCCAGGCAGTCGCAGTGACGGGAGAGCCATGCGATGAGGATGATGAGGCCAGCACCTCGGGACTTATTCCTCCAGTAGAAGAGGACCAAGCAAAGGCGCCAGGACGACAACCTTGCGAAATGTGCCCGAAGACCCTCAAGCGGTGCAGGGTTCGCAATGTCTGTGCCAAGTGTGGCATATTTCTGTGCAAGAACCACACATGGAAATGCTGTGCATTATGTTTTGGAGGAGGACAGTGCCTGACAGAGGACAAGTCTTATTAAAAGAAAAAAATTCTCTTAAAAACATTTGAATAAAAATAAAGAAATGAATAACCCTGCAGGAATTGATCAAATATTCATAAATTTACCAGGGAAAAGTTGGTATGACTTTTTTTGGTCACAGGAGGAAATTAAAGGACTTTTTTCTTAATCTGACATTGCACAAAAAATGCACCAAAATCAATGTCTAACTATGCCTCATGCCCTGAAAAAGAGGCACTCAGAAACGCTTGCACATCGTGATGGTGTCCCTCTGGCATTTGAGCACACCTGCTGTGTGTCTAGTTAGAAAACAATGGATTTGAGGGCACAAAAAATGCCGCGCATGTGTGGTCCCTTAGACTTAAGGAAGAACTGATTACATTTTGGTTGTCAAAGCTCACTGAATGATTTTCGTGAATCATATGTTAATTATGACAAAATTTGACACACCAATAGGATGAAATAATGAAGCAATAACATTTTATATCCAGCTTCAGCTCGAGGATCGCTCAACCCCTTCACTTCCAGTGGTGCCCCCAGGGAATCGCCTTGTTGTTTACAAATACTTTCAGGTAGAAAACCTGCAGAGTTTAGCGACAGACGGACGGACGGACAGACGGACGGATGGATAGACAGATAGACCATGAAGGAACGAAATATAGTACTCAGGTCTCAGTACTATGATTAAAAATAAATAAATACTAATAAATGATAACCTAAGAGCTATAAAGAGATAAATAAAAACACATAAGTCAGTAGTGGCATTGGCAGCATACAGAAAAGTGCAACAGCTTAAAATACAGTCAGAGAGGGGAAAACAGTCCATGTGCAGGGTGGGTGGAGTCTCTCATGATGCAGGTTGCTCTGTCTCTGCATCGTCTGATAAAAATGTCAGAGGGCTGGTAAGCTGCAACCGATGGTGGTCTGTGCAGACTTTACCACCCTCTGCAGTAGGGTTGTGACTATGGGCGATCCGATCGCCCATCGGCGATAGAAGGGTTGTTCACGATGTCTT
This sequence comes from Epinephelus awoara, assembly GCA_035609425.1. Lineage (NCBI taxonomy): Eukaryota > Metazoa > Chordata > Actinopteri > Perciformes > Serranidae > Epinephelus > Epinephelus awoara. The sequence continues at coordinate 33,101,317 of CM069307.1, read as the reverse complement.
TTTTATATTATTATATCTTATATCTTATTATATCTTAAGCGGAGCGGTCTCCGCGAGGAATGTCCGCAGTCATTCGGGCTTTCATAGTCGAGCGCACTTCCGCGTTGTAGTTTCCTGTAAAAATGTCCGTGAAAAATCCCTGCGATGTGAATAATACATGCCGAGAAGTCACTGGTTTGTGCACACAGGGCTTGCGGACGTCCGCTTTGAGTCTGCGCGGACCTCCGCGGAGTCCGTTCCGCGTATTTTCCGCCCGAGTATGTTCTGGCCTTAACGTGCATGTCGCGGAGCGGTGAACAAACCAAACAACACAATGTAAGGAGAAATTGAAAAGATATGCCGTCTATGTAAAGTCAACTTGCTAATTAAGGAGCCATTACATGTTCAAGAGTTTTATAAAGTTGCTCAAACGCCAAAGAGAGGCTATAAGTGAACATTTCAGCGGCGACGCGCATCCAGTGATGGATGAGGATATGATGTTGTCGATCCTGACAGCCAAGAAAACGAGCCAGGAATGGCATAAAGGTCTGGACCCTGGTGGACGTGTCAAAATCCTACGCCTGGAACATGGCCATCTACAGCGGCAAGGAGGAGGCATCAAGAGAGGTTGGCCAGAGAGAGAGAGAGAGTGGTGCTGCAGATGACACAGGGGCTGAAGGGACGCACAGTCACCACCAATAATTTTTTCACGAGCTATGAGCTTGGCGCAGAGCTACTGCAAAGGAAAATTGCCATGGTCGGCATGGTCCACAAATCAAAACCTGAGCTCCCTCCCCAACTCCTCACCATGTCAGGCAGAGAGCAGCCCTCCAGCAGTAACTCAATAAACGGTCCGTGAAAAAAGACAGCGTTTTGGGTGGAGCGGTCGCCATGGACGCAGAGCTTGCTGCCTCTGTGGGTACACATTTCCTGGGGACACCTGCACATCTCGGCCCGCCCCCTCCATTGTGATTGGCAAAGGCGCCCCCGCCCCCCCCGTAGTCGTCTTTCACACAGGGCTGCCGACAGATTCTACAATGTAAATTGCAGAATCTGTCTTGAGAGATTAGCTTCACTGTGACACCATATTATTCTACAAAAACAATTTTCCGGCCATTATTTACCACCATAACTCAGAAACAGAAGGCAATACATTTGGTCAGATACTGAACTGCACCCCTACTGGGAATACTAACTTTGACAAATGGGACTGCCAAAATTCCCATAGATTCAGAGTCAGACGATGAGGACCTGACTGAACTCAAGCCTGGCCTCGACAAGGACGGAGCAACAGCAGATTGCCTTAGTGAAGATTCACCAATGGAAGGGTATGTTATACTTATATAAGTTTAATGTAAGACAATAACACATGCTATCATAATATTTTTACAAATTCTGGTCACTGCTGCCTCTAATTATACATCACTGTAGTCTATAAAATCACTTTCATGTTTTGAGTCACATTTTTAAAACTATTTGCCAGTGAATAAGTGCATTTGTGGTCCACCTCTGACTTTCTTCTCCTCTGTCTTGTTTCCAAAGTGAAGCCGAGGATGATGATGATGATGAAGATTATACACCAGAGCCATCAAAAAAGTCAGCAGGTCTGATTAAGTGCCCTTGTAGCAGGACTGCCCCTTTGAGTAAGGACAAAGAGGGGATAGAAGATGGGTGGCATTACAAAGAGGAGCGAGATAAAAGACCAGAGCCACTCGGGTTCAATCCCGTCAGGAGACCTGGCCCCACCCTCAACCCCACCGTCGCATGGACTCCCCTTTCACTATTCCAGCTGTTCTTTAGCCACTCTGTTGTCTCCACCATCGTTGCAAACACAAACGCAAATGCTGCCAAGAGACTGAAGGCTGGATTGAAGTTTGTTTGGAAACCTTTGACAGTGAGAGAGTTCTACATTTTTCTGGCCATTATCATCTATTCGGGGCTCGTAAAAGTGCATGACAGCCTGGACTACTGGAGAGAGGAATGGCCGTACAACTTCCGATTCCCTGGTGATACAATGACGCGGGATCGCTTTAAATCCATCATGTGGTCCCTGCACATGAGCAACCCAGAGGAAGATAAAGTCAATGAACGTAAGAAGAAAACTGCAGAGTATGACAGACTGTTCAAGATCAAACCTCTTTACACGGAGATTGTGAATGCCTGCAAACTACACTTTCAGCCTTACCAGAACATAACCATAGATGAAAGGATGGTGGCATCTCAGGCTAGCAGAAACAAGAAGCGGTACAAGAAGACAAAGCCAAGAAAGAGGGCGTACAAAATATTTGTGCTTGCAGATTCCTTAACAGCCTACACATGGAATTTTTTTGTCTATGAGGGGAAGAGCACACGCATTCCAGGCCAACGTTTGAGCTACACCTCAGTAATGAACCTTATGGAATTCCCTCTCCTTGGTCAGGGTTACACACTATTCATCGACAGTTCCAGCCCTGCCCTCTTCGAAGAATTGTCCAGACAAAAAACTGGTGCATGTGGAACAATAACAAAAACCCAATTTGACTTTCCAAAGACCGTACAGAATGACCTACCTCAAAAGGCAGAAAGGGGGGATATGCGGTGGATACGAAAAAACAACCTTCTGTTTGTAAAGTGGATGGACACACATGAGGTGACCATTTGCTCTACAGTGCATGAAGCATTCAGTGGACAGACAGTGAAGAGGAGAGCGAGAGAGGCTGGTGTATGGAAAATGAAGGACGTCACAGTTCCTGATCCGGTTGTGGAGCACAATCGCAACATGGGTGCAGTGGATCTTTGGGGCACTTTGATTAACGAGTACAGTGTGCACCACAAAACTAAGAAATGGTACAGGACCTTCTTTTACCATTTTATAGACATTGCTGTGGTCAACAGTTTCCTTCTCCACAAGGAACTACTCAAAGAGAAGAACAGTCCCACCATGGAAAGGCCATACAGCAAGACCTACTTCATGGAAAAGCTAACTGTAGACATGCTGGAGTTTGCGGAAGTATCAGTACCCCCACCTCCACCACCAAAACCAACCGTCTGCATGCCTGCCTATTTTGGAGACGACGATGGGAAGCACTGCAAAAGATGCCATGTGAAGACACCTGTGTACTGCATGAAGTGCGACATCCCTCTGTGCCTCACTGCTGAAAGAAACTGCTTCAAGGAATGGCACAATGAAAACACTAATATATCCGTTGATCCCCTTTTTTTCCGCCTAAAACCCCACCCACTGACCTGACAGCCATATGTTAAGCTGTGCTGATATGTTTTATATTAATTTTTGTATCTGTAACATCATTGTATTTCATCTTTTCAAACATGTCCTACAGTATGTGATATAAATCTATAAATCGTTTTGAGTCAAACATCATTGCCTTTGTATGGTTTTATTGTATGTTTTTTTTTGTGTGTGTGGTTGTTTTCTGAACAAATCCACAAACAGTTACATTTAGATTAAATGGATACCTTAATTAAAGTTAAATGGGTTTTACCGTTTGGTACCAGAGACATTTAAATGGCACAAATGGTACCCAGTAGGGCTTTTCCAGTGGCACTTTCTGACGCGCTATGTCAAACCATGCTGGGCCAATTTTCATTTCCATTATCACTTTAAACATGCCAATTTAAAGCCGGGCCAAAAGCATGCTGGATCGCCTTCAATCAAGTAGTGGGGACATCTTGCTGGCTCACTGTTGATTTTGGCAGCTGTTTTAGATTTTGTCTTTGTTTTAAGATCAAAATGCTTATTAGTTTTAGACATATTTTAGTCATTTTTTTACCTTTTTAGTTTTAGTCTAGTTTCAGTTGATGAAAACACATCACATTACAGGCACCCTTTAGACAAAATGTGTTTTGGTCTTAAAACTAATCCAATTGGGCTAATAAAGGTATTAGATATAGGAATAATGCTAAAACATTTTATCAGGTGTTGAAATTTTAGCATGATTTACAGGATCACTTGCTTATCAAAATTTTAAAACGTCAAAATCTCTTATGGTCTCAATAACTTTGACACCACAAAACTTATTTGAGACAACTAGGAATTGCACCCTGATTAAGGATTGAAGATCTTGCTGCTGATTTTTTTAGCTCATCATTTCATCTTCATCATGGAAAAAAAGGTTGTTGACAAGTACTTTTTGTAATATTTTCCATTAACGACATTAACACTGCACTGACCACAGCCAACCCCCTGACAGCCCCCTAAGTTCCCATCAAACAAGTGTATATTTGTGAGACTTAACTGATGTCTAAAAGACCAGAAAGAAAGATGATTTTAAATGTATGTGTGTTTAGCTCTCACCACTTTTACATTTTGTAACTGCGTGTATTTTGTTAAGAGTTAAATTTCTGTCCTGCCTCCTGTTTGTACTGAAGAAATCTGCTTTATTTTACTTTCATGTTTGCATTCACCTGTATAGGGGTTGTGATACTGCTGCTGAAACTCAACACTTCTTATTTTGCTACTTCATAAATAAAAGTTTGTAAATAACAAAATAAGTGAGGACTTTTATTGTGGTGTATTGAAGAATTATATGAAGTGAAATGTGTTAATCACAGAATTAGCGGAACTTTGTTGGCTGCATTTCTTTAATAAAAACAAGCATACTTACGCATCCAGGCCATTGACAGCTCTTTAGAAAATGTGATTGTTTTCAAGACACAAGATAGATGAAATGCGTAATGGTTCTCGTGCTTTTTATTTTGCCGCCTAGGTTAAAAGGTTAGATCAGCCACACAGCCTGCGTGAGCAGAGTGGCTAGGCTGCAGTTCATGTAGAGATGTAACCTATATTACTACATGGTGTGCAACTTCTCAGTAAAAATAGAATAGAGAGGAGGGGGGTGAAATGCAGCAAATGGCCGCAAGCCCGAGTCGAACTTGCGACCGCTGCAGCGAGGCATCGCCTTTGTATATAGGACGCTAGCACTATCCACTACCGACGCCCCTACACTTCTTCACTTTATTCTGTGTCAAATAAATATAAAAACATTCTTCTGCCTGCCGCACATCATACTTTAGATGACAATAGCTGCGTTCCCAAGAAAACTTACAGAGGTCCTGCAAAATATGGGGGCTACAGTAGCTAGGAAAATAGCTGTATAGGGCACTGAATTTGATGAGATCACCGTTATTTGACTACAAATGAGACAAGAATTAGCACATCTTGAGGTCCCTCTGCCAGCGCCAGCAAGGAGTCTGTCCTATGTACAGGCAGCAACAGAAAGTTTGTTGATCCAGTACATCACATAATGTACTTCTTTGGAAAACACTGGATGAGAAAAAGAATAATTAATATGTAAAAATGTGTGATTTCCGTGGCCATAGTTTGGTATTTTGCTGTGGGTGTCACCAAAAAGTAATCATACCATTGCTGCTAATATGTTACTATGCCAACAGCTGTATCAGCGCTACAGTGTCATTTTAAGTTAACAGTACATACAGTCACTGTTAGGCTGCCATTTAGTTTACAATTAACTTTTTAACTTTTCTGTGGATCCTAGACTCATCTAGAATAGGTCCATACCATAAATATTTTGTTTCGTTTGTAGTTTTTAATTTTTTTATTTTTAAAGGCAGACTATACCTTGAGTGAAGTGTTAAGTGTTATTTAAAAATATGTTGCAAAGTATGTTTGAGTGTGAGATCTACAATGTATGGTTTCTGTAACCTTCACTCTACCTTGTCTCTGTCAGGTGAGTTGCGGGATGCTGTGAAAAGTGGAGACTACATGGCTGTAAAACTGGCACTAAATTCCAAAGAGGACTACAATCTGGACCAAGAGGTATGTTGTAACCCCTTCATTATTTTTTAGTGGATTATTTTATAAACTCACTCTTTCATTCACCCAAACCATCTTATTTGTATCTGCAGACTACCTTGTACCCTTATTTATTTTGTTAGACATTTATGTTTGATTTGCATTTCATCTCAAAGCTTCTTGAGCTTTCAATTCCAAAACAAAAGCACATTTTATAAATTTTATATTGCACCTTGGTTGCCCCGAGTGTATGAATGTGTGGAAGTGATTGTGCAGTTCGGTATTATAAAAACAAAAAAAGTGAATTTTGCAGATGACGTATGAAAAAGTGCTGTGTCTGTCACATATAGCACAAGGTTGAATACTTGTCATAGCTCTAGACTTCAATCAAAATGGTCGCATTTGTGAGTTAAAATTTCACGTGGTCACAGTCATGCAAGTGCACGATTCAGGTTAGAAGTCTCTACAAACAGTGGCGAACAGAGTGACAGCAGACTCATTTATTATAATTATTTACGTCTGTTATTTGAAAAGTCTGTATCCTCAATGTGCCGCATTTTCACCAACTTTGATAATTTGGTCACATATCTCACTGCGTCCAGGTGTCGTCTCACTCCTTCCTGTCTTCGCAGTTCTCATATTCATCCAGCTGAAGTTAACATCCATTAAGCACTAGCTATTATTACTAACTGCAGAGCACAACGCAAATTCTGGGTGTTTTTGCAACTTCAGTCCTGTATTCTACACCCAGGGCAGTCCTCAGTGTTGGTAGTGTTACTTGTGATGTGTAACCAGTCAGATAGCTCTGTGGGTGGGGCACTGAGTGATGACTGCAGACAGAGAGATGTTGGCATCAGAGCCAAAGTAACACATTTTTCAATTAATTTTTTTTCCCGACTTAGTTAAAAAGATGAATAAATTTAAATATTTGTAATAATGGAAAAAGGTGCAACCAACTGAGAAGGTTGGTAGCACCAGTGCTACCAGTGAAGTAGTTAGTCTTAAACCCTGCTTGCCCGGGCTAGGTCCTCCTCCTCAAAGTGGTATTCAGTATGACACATAACGGATGCATAACAGGGTCGCATTTGCAAGTTATACAATAACGTTAGCAGGAATTGAAAGCATTGAATAGGGAACATGCCTGACTAGAAGCACTAGACTAGAGATGATTCCTTCACTTTCAAAGGATTCTTATTAACCCGTGCAGCGCTTCTAGATTTTTAAAAAAGCTTTTTCAAAACTGTCCATCAAGACATTCGTCTTTCCAAGATCTACATCCACAGACTTTACTGTGTTGTGTCTGCAGTAAAGTCTAATATTTCAGCACCTCAAGATGTTTTCCACAACCCCAAAGCACCCTTGCTTTTGCAGCAAATCAAGGTAAGAGTGTGACCTTAGATACTTTAATTTTTGTATGGAACAAAAAATTGCTGTGTTAAGCATGTTTATATCTTTTTTCTAATGTAGTCATTTAGTGTGGTTGCAACTTTTTTTATTTTATAAATCAGGAACAACTGTGAGGTAATTTGATGGTTTTAAAGTTAAAATATACATATAATATATTGAGAGGTAAAAGTTCATGTTGCTTGCTTAAAATTGGAAAAATATTGCATGAATATGTGAAAAGCTAACGAAAAGCTTCTTAAACATTAAATGCTCGAATTGTTTGTGGCTGTTAACTGTAGCGGTTTATTTTAAGCTAATTTATTGCATTATAATTGCGGTTGAAAGTATGTTTCATTGTACATCATTATCTGGGACCTAATGTTATTTATTTACTCATTAAATATTCATCATGGTGTGTGCATATTAGAGACTGTTGTCATTTTTCTTTGCAGTGAACACATCGATGGAGGAAGACACTGAACACATGAAGTAACGGAACAAGATGAACCCTTTGAAGCAGGTAGATACTGTATATGCTTTCTGAACATGTATCATCATCATGATCATAGCACAACATGTGCATACAGTATGCACCAGTAGCCACCATGTACTCAGGATCTTTATTTCTTTATTTTAACATCAAAAAATTAGAAGCATAAATGATATCTAGGTAAAAAACGTAATGTTGATATGTGAATGGCCGAACACCATTAAAGTGTTCCCATCTTTTGAATCTGTACCTAGTCACCAGTTTTAGAGAATTTACTTGAAAAACACCGCTATGCTAAGCCAAAACTTTTGTATATTACATCAAGAGCAACGGTATTTGTTTACATTTCAGGCCATAAATGTAGGTCTAGTGTCAGTGCATATTCTGTTCTTTCCATGTAGCATTTCATCCAACACCCCATGACTACATATACCTGGTTAGACATTTACGATGTCAAAACGCTGCTTGATCCAATAAAGCCATTAACTGTTCTTGAATGGGTCACATGTGGTTTTTCCTACTGGAGACTTGAGAGGTGTCAGGGTTTTTTTGAAACCGATGTTGGGCTAAAAAATGATGTGTGGCCATCACATTGACTTCTGTTTGAATGAGCCTGGATCTTGGTGGGGCATTGCCAAGGTGCTGACGCGTTTAACAGCAATCAAAAATGTGCAAAGAATTTTGAGAAGGCAGTACCAAAAAAAGTCACCTGAGTTATCACCACCACTTAACAACCAAAATTCAAACCAAAATTCAGCTTTTTTTGTTTTTCCCCCATATTTATTTCCTAAATGGTCTGTGTTTTAAGTTAATTATTCAATTTATTCATGGGGTCTGATTTGGCAATGAGTCTTACATATACTTGTTCTTTTACAGGCCTGTACTATTGGTGAGACGAGGTCATTTGAAGGAGAAAGGAGCTTGATTGAAGAGAGAAGTTCGAGCGATGCTCTTAGGTTGACCCCTAACCTTGACAGTGCCACAAATGACGAGGGTACTCCAAGAGTAAACGAAAATATCCCACAAGATTTGGATGGTCCAAAAGATGGCGAAAAAACGCCAAGCAGCCCTGCCAGTATAAACACTGATCAAATGACAGAGAGGGAACATGAAAAGATCCAAACTCATGATGAGGATATAACTGTATCCCAAAACACTACTTGTGATTCAGCTGCAGAGCAGGAAAGTCAAGGAGATGAAGACCAGAGGCAGTCACAGGAAGACGAGATGTCAGACAATACAAATGGTGGTTTATCAAGTGAAATGAGTTTGAACTTTGATCATTCAGATCCATCCAGAAATGCAGAAGAGATACTGACAAGGGACGATGATAAAACAGAACAGAAGAGCTTAGATGAAGAACAAAGGTCCCCTGAGGAAGCAAATGACTCAAGTGACGAGGCAGAGGATGTGGTGGCAGGTCAATCAGATGGTACAGATCAAGTTCGGTCTGAGTCAGGCACAAAGGAGATTCCTAAACGGCGATCACGGCGCCGCAGGAAAACTTTGGAGAATAAACAACCAACACGATCCAGTTTAAGGACCTGTAAGAAAGTGATTGAGACAACACCTATCAAAGCAGAAGATGAGAAAAAAGAGACGTGCAAAAAACACTTTTGTTTGTATTGCAAAATGGCTTTCACCCAACTTGCAAAGCATTTGGAAAGGAAACATGCTGAGGAAACAGATGTTGCGCATGCAATACACTTTCCCAAAGGTTCCAAAGTCAGACAGAGTTTGCTTGACCAGATTCGCAATAAAGGAGATTATGAACATAATTGCCAAGTTCTTAAAAGTGGCGAGGGGGAAATTGTGACCAAGAAACAGGTGAAAAATCCCAGCATATCTGTTCGAGACTTCCTGCCTTGTCAGCATTGCTTTGCCTTTTATCGCAAAACTGATTTATGGAGACATGAGCGGTCGTGTAAGGCCAGAAAGGGAGATCAGAAATCCTCTGAAAGGACAAAAGGAAGCAGAGTCCACAGTGCTGCCTCTCGACTACTTCCAATGTCAGAGTTCTTAACTGGAGGCTGCGAGGAAATCATCCACATCATGCATCAAGATGACATCTCGAGGCATATCAGAAATGACCCACTTATATGTAAATATGGGAATGCGTTGTCTGCTAAATATGACCATGACAAGTCTCAGTTTGCTTACATTGCACAAAAGATGAGGGAACTGGGCAGATTTGTGCTCGCTGTAAGTGAGCTTGACAAGAGTGTTAAGTACTTGCATGAAATATGTCAGCCATCCAGATTTGAATTAGCAGTTGAGGGGGCCAAAAAAGTTAGTGGTTTTGATCCCAGTTCCAGTAAGTTTAAAACCGTTTCCCTTGTCTCAAAGATCGGCTACTCATTAAAACGAGCTGCAGAAATCGCTTTCGGGGAAAGTCGCATGACGGAGGACAGTGAAACTGAAAGCGAAGTGAAAAAGTTCATACAACTTCTCGACACAAAATGGAGTGCCTGCTTTTCTCGCAAAGCTCTTGCATTATCTGTCAAGCAAGAAGTCAAGAAGGTCGAAGTGGACAAATCAACTGTGACAGAAGATTTAATAAAACTGCATAGGTTCATCACAGGAGAAGAAGAGGAAGCTAGGAGGGAGCTGAAAGAAAGTCCTAATCTGTCAACATGGAAAAAGCTCAGTGAGGCCACTCTGGCAGACGTATGTCTGTTCAACAGAGGAAGGGTGGGAAATATTGGTAGGATGCTCTTGCAAACTTACACTTGCAAAAAGAGAAGGGGAACATTTGTGCCCTCTGCAGATCAAATAAAGAAATGCACAAAACTAGAGCTGGACCTCGGTGCTAGTCTCACCAGGTTAGAACTAGAGGGTCAGTATGGGAGGAACATGCTGGTTCTGCTAACAGACAGGATGGTTTTGTCAATCGATCTACTCATTGAAAATCGAGAACAAGCAGGTGTGTCAAAGACTAACCCATACCTGTTTGCACGGACTGAAGGTCCCTCCTTCATCAGAGGATTGGATTGTTTCCGAAGGTCAGCAATGGAATGTGGAGTTAAAAACCCAGAAGCACTTCTGTCGTCATCGTTAAGAGAGCAAATTGCCAGCTGCTGGCAGCTAATGAGCCTCAATGAACACGAAATGGAACAAGTGGCCAAGCTGCTGGGAAACAGCAGTCAGGAATGTTACAGGCTCACAAAAAGTGCATCACAGCTGGAGGAAGTGAGCAAACAGCTTCTCAAGATGGATCGAACGCTGCCAACAAGTCCACCCAGCAGCACTGCAAAAGATGGTGAGTACATTCTGCATCCATGTGTTCTTTGATTATAAAACAATCTCCACTCAAAGTTCACTTACTTGGTTGTTCTGAAACTTTCGACTGTATCGCTGAGTATTCATCAGAAGATGTCGTTTTCTCAGCTGTCATGAAACAGTAGATGCCCACTCCTCCAATTTATGGTACCTTTCAAGAAATGACAATTTATTCTTAACCTTTGAAACAGCAGTTGAAAAATAGTCAAATAGTCAATCAAAGGACTACTCAGTTGTTTGTTCTGGAGCCTTTGGCAATATCAGGCTTGGTATTTGCCAGGGATGTCAGTGTCGGTTCATTTTGCTCTTGATAGCCCGACACTCATGAAATACAAGAGGCACCTTCCTTTTAGTCTCACACACCATTGACTCAATAAGCTCTTGTGCCACTTTTTGAAGCACTGTCCATTTAGATGTGGTTAAATTTTAATGTTTTCCATTTCCATTTCTGCTCTCCACTGCTTAGCAAGCTGCTCTTGACTGCGCACCGACTAGGCAGGAGGTAGCTAGCAGTGCAGCCCTTTCAGCAATTCCCACTGGTAACGCTGCTGCAAAAATAGGCCCACCCTCTAATCTCCCCCAAGATAGCCCCAGTGAGTAAGCACCTTCATTTTGAGCAGCAAAACCCCTTCAGCATTGTTAACTATGTTAGCACTACAGCCATGTTGATGCTGCTAATAGTGCTAACAGAGCTAACAATGATAGTTCCAATGCTAAAGGGGTTTTATGACTCAAAATGAAGCCACTTATTCACCTTAGCAAACTAGGGGGAGACTGGAGGGTGGGCACAATGTTTTCACAGCAACGCCACAATCGGTAGGGACAGTGTTGCCAGCGGTAATTCGCGGAATGAGCAGCAACGCTACCTACCTCCCACCCAACCCAGGTGTGCATAGCAGAGCAGTGAGCTATGCAATGTGGCATGAATACCTTAGAAGCTTTGTTGTGATACAGCACAGTGCTAGCACTTCTACCAAAGAGTAGCTAAATTAAGCTATAGATTGACGTGCATAAGCAGTCAAAGAAATTCTCAGTGGTTAACAAATTAATGGTTAACCACTGAAATTTTTCATCTTTCTTTTTCTAAAATCCGGAATGAACTGCCAAGCTCTAGACTTAACATAGTCTAGAAGATCATTTAAATTGGGAAAGTACTAAATTCTTCATTTCTCTTATATAACCATAATTCTTTACACTCTTTTATCTTTGAAGGAGCTGCGCAGAAGTCGGCATTAAAGAGAAGACCTTGGAGTGAAATGGAGCAGGCTGCAGTGAAGCGCTGCTTGAGTGAATTCATCACAGGGATGAAGGTTCCAGGCAAAAAGGAGTGCAATGCTTGCATAGCTGCTGAACCAGATCTCGGTGGAAGATCTTGGACAGATGTCAAAAACTACGTACACAACACACTACAGACGATAAGGAGGAGAAATAACCAGCACAAGTCTGAAGGGAATGTAAACGAGAGTCCAAAGAGTTCCAAAGCTGGAGCCCGAACCGCAAAGAAAGATTTGGAAGACTCGAGCACTGTCTGTAGTATGACGACAGTGCATCCGGATCACCTGACAGAAAGTTCAAATTGTTGCATGACAAGGGCTCCAACCAACTTCCCCCAAGATTTGACTCCAACTTATGCATCCTTATGTTCTACTAGTACAAACATGATCCATACGACTCAAACGTTGATGTCTACTTTCACCCCATTGAATGCTACTGATACACAAGTCGTTCCTACATTTACTCCACACAACACTACAAACGCACTCATGCCTCCTGCATACACATCAGAGAACAACATACTTATGCCATTGTCTCCGTCTTATACACAGAATGCCACGGGTATGCCACCATCATCTGTGTATACACCCCAGGACACTACTGGTTCACCAATGATTCCCAACTTTAGCACCCTTACAGCTCCGAGCACCTCAATGGTTCCTACGTTTACACCATTGAATACAAGTACACCAATGGTCCCTCCATTCTCATCACTAAACAACACAAGTAGGCCTATTGTTTCTTCATTCACACCTCTGAACCATCCAAGTACACCAGCTTACCCCACAGGCCCACCCCCTAGGGCTCCGACAAGTGCACAGGTTGTCCCCACAATCCATAGACCAAATGTTCCTGACAGAACGCCAGCGGCACAGGAAAGTATGCCAGCTGCAGGGAAACGAGTCACTCCAGCGGCCAAGCCTCAAAAGAGAGTCAAGAGGCTGTGGAGTGAGGAGGAGCAGGCTGCAGTGAGGCGTCAGCTTGGAGACTTCTGCAAACTGGTCAAAGTGCCAGGCAAAAAGGATTGTGATGCATGTTTAGCTGCTGAGCCTGCCTTGAACAGCAGAACGTGGAGGGAAGTCAAATATTTTGTACACAACTCAATTCAGTCGATGAAAAGAAGAGGGCATGTTGTCGCCTCCAAACAAAGTGGAGGACAGGAACCAGAGACTCAAAATAATCCGAACACGGAGTGGGATGGTCCTGTGTATTTGTCACTGTAAATATTTGTAATCAACTTCCAAAAAAACCCAATAAGTGATCAGTGCGATGTTAGAGGTGTGCGTGGGCTATGCCTTAAACCTCAAATTAAATGGGGCTTAAGAATTCAGCAGATGAGAGTTGTTGTAGAATGTACTGTCAGTGAACCTTGAATCTTGACAGCAGTACAGACTCGCCCTGCCATTCTTTTTGTCACACTTTTTGAAAAGTTCCTGAAGTATTAAGAATCAAATCCACTGGACCAAGCTGTTGGTGTACTGTTGCATGAATAAACACTAAATGAGTGGAACTGAGGATGTTTGTACTGTAGCTTTGGCTCACAAAATGGCTGATATTGATGTTTTAATATGGTTAGATTGCATATAAACGTACGTAACACTGTCACTTTGTCAGTTCATCACAGGTTTTCTCTAGAAAGTGCTCCAGTTTAGGTGTGTGATCATTTAGTAAATGTAAACCTCATTTTGCCAGGATTTGCAACCTGCCATCAGTCATCAGCTGTGGCAAGTAGCCACTGTGGCACCCAAACACGCTTTCACAATTTCAAACACAATGTTCGTGAAACTGGTGAAAGCAATGGCTGAATTGTTTGGGACTTCCCAGCCACCGTGACCAGGGCATTGCTAGCCTCAGTGACTGTACATTTCCAGAGGAATTTCTACTCTTCTTAACTTCAAAACTTGCATAGACATCTATCTTTCTGCCTGTACTGTTTTCGGTAGCATTTTTATCAATTTTGATGATAAAAAAAAAAAGAAAGAAAACCTACCAGCAAATATTTGCATCCAGTCCCTCCAACATGATAAATGTGCGTAGACTTGCTTTACATGATTCCCAAATGCCTGGCCCAGTTGTACTGTATTCTTGCTTTAGCCAGTAGCCTATATTGTAGATGGCCCCTGATAGCCTGCAGCAGTTATGGCATACCTTCCATGCTGATGTTAGAAAATTAGGAGCTCCATGTGTATACCTCTCACTTAAATATGAAAAACATTTGTTTTCTTCAAGGATCCTGTCGATAAATGTCCATCCTTCATTTATATGTTTCTATTTTTTTCATGTGTATTAACAAGCTGCCGAAAGGTTTGGTTGTGATTTTGTATCACTATACACCAACTGCGTAGAACATTTTAGGACTTAATTGTATTTGATATACTCTAATTTGAGGTAAATACACTACATTTGTCTCATTTGTATTCCTTATTTTTAAGCTTGTATTATCTGGATGTTTGTGACATTGATGTCCGGTTGCCAAGATCAGATTGCCTTATTATGTTGCTTGATCACATTTTTTCCTTATTCATGTTGATTACATGTAACACACAGCATAGCAACTGCAGTTTTTTGTTTAAGCGATATCACAAAAGTGATAATCAAAAATGAAGATAACATTTCTTTACATTTTTAGACTGTATGTAATGATGGGTGTCACGTTTCCTCCTATTGTACAAAAGTTAGCTAAAATATTCTGGATGCAGCCGTTACCATCTTCCGCTGATGGCACCATTTGGAGTCTGCAAAGTAGAGATCTCCATGGTATCTAGTTCCTGCGCATACACCCGTCCATCTAATTGCAAGCAACAACATTGATCACGGGCACGCACAGCTGTCCATGATATCTGATCCCCATTTTGTAGCACTGAATAACAAATTACAACTAAACTTATTAGCGAAACAAGCACTTGAACATGTCAAGCACTTGAACATGTCAAGAATGTTCAGTAAAAATGTAATTATTTGACGTGCACTTAAAGTTTTTAGCTTGGCCCACATCCCATCCAGTAACATGGAGGGCGCAGGGTTTTTTTTATTTACACCAAGCCAGCCACCAGGGGGCGAATGGGATTTTTGGCTTCACTTTTGAGGAGCAATCATGTTGTTCATCTTTATATACAGTCTGTAGTATAGATTGGTGAAATTTTGAGTTTACCAGACATTAGACATTGAATGAATCCGTTTGTTTCTTTCCTTTTGGATTGTCCAAAAAAATTACTCATTTCAATGTAAGCCAAACCTATGTTTGGTTTATTTCTGTCACGTTCAAACCCTGTTGAAAGTTTGAAACAAGATATTGAACACGGTTTCAACCTGCATCTACCATTAGCAGACTGCTGGTCACATTGGAATATCATTTTAGGCAATACTAAATAAATTAGATATGCCTTTGAAATACATAAGGCTTTGAAATGAATCCTGAAATAAATAAATTAGATAATAACTATTTAAGCAAATGTTAATTCTGGCCTCATTTGTGGAAAAGTAAGTTTATCAAATTCAGTGCCCCATATTGCTCTTTTTCAAGCTGCTAGGTCGGACCTGAATGAGACTGAATTTGTGCGTTAGCACGCCTATTTCATCTGAATATAAGAAATTAAAATAGAAAGACCTGGGAAATTTTGACTTTGGCATTTTGAAATAAAAGTCCCCAGAAATAAATAGGAGTAGTCTTTTCAATCAATCAGTCAATCAATTTTATTTATAAAGCCCAATATCACAAATACAATTTGCCTCACAGGGCTTTACAGCATACGACATCCCTCTGTCCTTTAGACCCTCACAGCAGATAAGGAAAAACTCCCCCAAAAAAACAGAAAATTTGAAAAATTTGCTGTGCTTGATGCTTTTTAATGTTTTATTTATTAATTTTAAAAGCTTTTTATTTATTCATATTTACATTTCTTATGATTTTATTGCACATTCATTTTAGGATATTTTTCATACCCATATGTATTTCTTAGGCATATTGATTTTATTGACTAAAACGACATTCCATAGAGGCTTTGTGACTGTAGTCTTGCCATACAGGGTCCATCGCATTTCAGTTTCAGAACTTGGTCACTGCAGTGTTTATTTTATACTGGATGTTCAATAAGGTGTTCAGATCTGTTGTTTGTTCGGGTCAGTCGGTTCTGTCGATGTCTTCACGAAGAACGTTCAGCCTTCAGTAGTTCTCACAATTTCCTATCTGATCCAAATGAGCTGAAGTTGTGGTTTAGAGTTCCAGATGACACTACTGCTGTTTGTCACTGACAAAATATTTTGTGTTACCCTTAGTAGCAGCTGTAGTGAATGTGTTTAGAGTAACCAGTGTTCACCCTTTCATACCAAAGCCATTCAGTGTCAGACTTGCAGAAAACTCTGACTGTGATAACCCATGTTAACTCATTCACACCAATGAAAAACGGGTTAATCCTGTGTTGTTGCTTCCTTGTGAAAGAGGTATATCTGTGTTGCAGTATACAGTAGTTAGGGTGAAACCCCAGATACAGTAGTGTTTGGAAAATTAATCTGTTCATGGTCCAAGATGGTTTCTGTTCGTTCAGACACTACCATTACTGTTTAGTGTTGCAAAGCAACATTTATTTTCCCTGTATAGTAGATACTGTAGCTTTCTTTCATTGCTCTTGTATAAGCACACGGCGTGTTACTCTTCATCCTTGTAATTATGTTGCCTTCAGTTAATGCTTCTTATCAAGTACTGTAAGAAACTTATAACTTCAGCTTGTACAATAAAATGCTTCTTGGCTTAAAATTTGAAGATGTTGGTGTTATGAAAAATACTACTACTTTTTTTTTTTTTACAGTGTTTTTGGTGTTTTTTCTTTTTATCTGATTCCTTTATTCTTTGATTCTTTTTGTCTTTGTCATACAAATAGCCAAAAGATGCACTTTGTAAACTTCAGTTTTTTTTCAGTAAGTGCAGTTCATCTGGGCAGGTGTGAACACAGCACCACATTCAGGTGTGCACCAAAACAACCAGGCTGAGACCTTCTTGAAGAGGTGGTCTCAGTCCGGTTACAAAGGAACTCTGGTGCGGTTCATTTGTGGTGAGAACGTGTTCCGACCTGGATGTGAAGCAACTGCAGTCACATGACACATTGTTTGGGTTAAACATGAGCATGTTACAGTCCTGGAGGATTATTAATGTGCACCTCCTCCTGTACTGCCTTAATATGTACATTCAGCACATCCAATGCATCAAAACATTGTTTTCTAGTTGGAGCCGCGCCTCGTTTTCAAACTGTATGTTTGACTAAAATGAACAATGACAGCAATATAGTCCACGATGAGCAGCGCTAAAATCAACCTGCGTAGTTGTCCCTCCATTGTGACATTAGAAAGTGTCACATTTATCTTGCAAGTGTACTCTTCTTCAACGTTTGCTTTACTTCCTGGATTTTTCCCACTTGGAAATTCTGACCAATCAAGAGCAGCCTTCTCACACAAGGCATTTGATCTGGTCCGCTTGTAAATGCTGCCGTGAGAACACGAACCAACTCTAGGCAATTATACAACTTTGGAACAACATTAGTCCCTGATTCAGACCAAAAGAGACGACTCTAGGTCTGAAAGCAGCCTAAGATGTAAAGCTGGGCTGAAAGGAATGCCAGCAGTTTGCAGGTATTTGGTCCAAAGTCTAGATGGCACTAGTATTACAAACTTTAAAGGGACCTTTAAATATCTCTGTTTTCGTGGAATTGGATTAAATAGTTAAAGTTGTTTCAATAAAAGACAGCTCAACCTCATGTTGGTGCCAAAGGAAATCTCTGGGTCACCAAAGTCTCAAGAATTCATCCTGTGGGCAGTGTAAATGTCTGTAAAAACTTGCTACCGGTCCATCTAGTAGTTGTTGAGACATTTTACTGATTAAATGAATATTTTGACCTGATGGTGATAGAAGAATTTATCCTCAAGAGATCATGAATATCTGTCGCAAATTTCACTGATATTTCACTCTTAACCACAAATGCCAACCTCATAGTGACACTGGAGAAAAACTTAAGAAATCGCCACAGTCAGTAGGATTAACCCTCTTGACACCAGGACTGTCTGTATAAACTTAAAGTGCAATCCATCCTGTAGTTGTTGAAAGCTTTCCGTCTGGACCAAAGTGGTGGAACCAATAGACTGACATTTTTATCCCTACAGCTACACAGACACGACATATATTGTTTGTATTTTGTTGTAATAAACCTTAAATATACTTTATTTTTTCTAATATTCTTTCAGATAATTAGCCCAAAACATTGTTTACATTTTCTAACTTACTAGAGTATAGTTATTTTAGAAATTTTGCTTAGCTTTTTTTTAAATTAACATTTAAAAAAATCTCAGGTACCCCCAGCAGTACTCCAAAGTAACCCAAGGGGCATCCGCCTCCCCAATAAGGAACACTGCTCTACTTGATATATACGAAATAATAATTAGCTTGTAGTCCATTGTGCCATTGTAGCATTGTACAAGAAATGTCTCATCACAAGAATTCAGAAAACCACTTGGAGAAATGTTCAGTTCAAGTTTTAGTGATTCTCCCTCTTCAGCAGTAATTCAGTACAAACTGCAAAGTAATTACCCACCATGGCTCAATGAGAAGCTGCTCATTTATTTTTCCCCCTTCGTCTGTGACGTTGTAGCTTTGTCTGTCTGTCCGCAGGATGTCAGCGGTATGTCTCTGAGCATGCTGGCAGCAGCAGGGGGGCAGGACGACATCCTCAGGTTGCTGATAAAGAAGGGGGTGAGGGTGAACGGGCGACAGAAGAACGGCACCACGGCACTGATGCATGCCGCTGAAAAGGTAACACAGCCTCTCACTCCGAATTAGAATTTTACTTCACTGTTGTACACAGTTTTATTTAATTAGATGTCTCAAGACATTTACGGTCAAAAAAAACTTTTACAGGTGCTGGGTCGAGTCAAACTAAAGCAAGAACCAGACAGCAGATCTGCACACTTTGTTAAAAGCTATCATGAGTTGTAATTGCGCAATTTTTTGATGTAACAGAGATCTTCATCAGGCATTCTGAACATTTTGAACAGACCTATGGCTAAGCCCCGCCCCCCTCCACTCACTCGGACAAACAACAACATCAACATTCAGTGACCGGCACTATGGCAGGTGTCACAGTACACGGCATTTTGAGGCAATTGATGATTTTGGAGGACATAACAATCAGATGCCTACACTAGTACGCATTGGAGGGATATATTCATCATTTCATTGTTGAGAATGTCAATGAAAAGCTTAAATTACAAGTCAAAATTTACAGGTCATGGTGTACACTGGTGAATTGCATCTCGTTGCCGTCACCATCAAAGACAACAAGTTAAAGTGCCACTGAAGTTAAGAGTTTTGGCTCAGAATATGAGAAAAGGATAAAGGCCTTTTGACCATCTTTACCAAGAGTGTGTCTCCGTTAGTTTGGTGCTACAGTATTTACACTGAATCATTCAGCATAACGTTTGCCAACCTTTGTTATCTCAGCGATTACAGATAAGTTAATGAAGCTAAGCTCCAGAAGTTAATGTTAGCTTAACTAGAGCCCTTTGGACAACATATTCACGTTGAGTTGATATTGTGGTCTAACGTTACCACACAACTTTATCCAAAGGAGACACTTTTCTTGGTTGAGATGTGGTTTAAAGTGTAAAAATACACCTGGTCGTCCAGCCTCTCAGGATACCTTGTGTCAGAGCTGCATGTACCCCATGCACACCGTTTGACCATTTTTAAACTTCAAATCTCAGAAAAAGCTCATAAAACTGAACAAAACTGACTTTCTGTAAAGCATTTCAATGGACGTCCAGGCAGAGAATGTCCCAGTGTATGGGAATGGCTATACGCACTGTGATTGGCTCATCACGTTTAAGGGCGGGACTTAGCCATAGGTCAATTGAATTTTGTCTCAAGACATTCCCTTCAGGAAATGGAGAAGACAAGAGCGGCCAAAGGGAGAGGAAATATTGGATATATTTACATGAGGTGGCCAGAAACATGACTCCAAATAGTAGAGGCGGTGGTTTGCTCACACATTAATTATAACATATTTAGAAGGTGGTAATAGGTCAGTGTTGGGGCCAAAAATCACTTAATGTGGATTTAAAGCATAAAACACTGGTGTATATTTCATTTTCATGTTGTTTTCGCACATTTTGTCCTAGTAACACACTTTACATCATACCCAGTCATCACATTTATGTATTTTCTCCATCTTTTTTTTCTGTCCTATCAGAATTTCTTGACAACCGTTGCCATCCTGTTGGAGGCGGGCTCCTACGTCAACGCTCAGACGTTAGGCGGTGAGACAGCACTGATGAAGGTAATGGCACATATCAACTCAAGTTGACACTTTTCAAAATGTTTGATGTGTTAGGAGGGTTAAAAAGGGTTAAGAGAGGCAGTGATGTAAAACAAGATGTAATTCACCGTAAGACTTCCTGTCCTGAGTGATTTATAGTGGTAGGATCTGTGACTCAGGTTGAGTTCGATATTTCCTGTCCTTCACATCAGGCTTGCAAAAGAGGGAACGCTGACGTAGTGCGCCTCCTGCTGGAGTATGGAGCTGACTGCAACATCCTGTCCAAACACAAGAACACGGCTATGTACTTCGCAAAGCTCAGCAACAACCTGATGGTGTGCGACCTCATCAAGGACCACATCAGCGTGTGAGTGCAACCACAGCTTCTAGTTACTGCTACTGGGGGAAGGGATAGAGTTACTTCAGCTGGATTTAAGAGAGTGTTGGAGGAGAGACAGGCAGTGAAATGTGTCGCGCACAGGGTTACAAATTCTAAATAAAATGAATAAAATAGAAATATAGGAGTAATTTACTCAGGCTGTATTGACCATGTCATACGCACATGGAAAGAAACCAAGATTTAGACTACACACGCTGTATTAAAAGCTACCAGCAGATGTGATTGTGAAACTTTTCACTCAAACAGAGATCTTCTTCAGGCATTGTCAAATCACCATGACAAAGCAGAACAATCAAAAGCATAGCCCTCAGGTCCTGTTGGGCCATTTATTGTCATTTTGGCTGTGATCATGCTATAAAATTCCTAGGTTGCACAGAGGTCACTTTTCCAGGGTACATCATGCTCATGGAAGAGGTCTTATCTACACCTTAAAATGCACTGTATACAGCATCGGGACTTGTTCTCCTGATACGGCCAAAAAATGGCCCCATTGGAACCCACTGTAAAATGAAAAACACACATTTTTACCTGGTGGTTATTTTTTCCCAGAAAGATAATTTCTCTATTTCCATGGCTTAATTCACAACAGGGAAAGTCAAAATATAGGTTTCTGGGCAATTTTTGAAAAATCATACAGGCTACCAATGTAGCACCTTTGCAAAAAGACAGCCAGTGATTTTGGCCAAAACTCTCCTCCTCTGACATTTCTCACGGCTTTGATGGTTTCATCCTCAACTTATGACCTCAAAATGAATAAATAAATGTTTTTTCTGTATCTCTGTGCATGCACTTTGATCTTTCCATGATCAAACAGACAGTGAGAGATAAACCAAATCAACCCCCATAGGTGTTTTTACAGGTGCACGATTCAAAGAATTACCCCGACAATATTTCCAAAACATGACTTTTAGGCCGCTTTTATCTTTCCGTGAATAAAACTGCACAGCGGGAAACTTCGCAAAAAAGCTGCAGTCGTCATGAGTCCGAAGAAAGCCAGGCTGCTCCCGTCAGAGTCAGCGTCCCCCAACACACCCAGCACCTCTGCTGCGCCCAACAGCCATCTCACAGCGGCCACCTCCGACAGTGAATCCCACAATGAGGATAACCGCTCTGTGTGCTCTTACTCCACTCCGTCCGCCGAGGATTCGTCCGGGTCCTGTTCATCCGCCGAGGAATGGCCTGGACCAGGTTCCAACTGGGCCTCCAAGCTAAGTCCAGCTGTGTCATCCAGCAGCAGCAGCAGCAGCAGCGAGAGCGAGGATGCGTCTACTTCTGCCAATCACTGGTGGTCAAAGTCAGGCAAGATTCAGTGGTCTCGGGAAGACGACGAGACTCACCGATACAACCCACCTAACACTCCTACAGCTGGTCCCACCCGATATGCCTGCTCCAGGGGAAAAGATATTCCTGCCTGCTTTGATTTGTTTCTCACTGATGAGATAGTTGACATCGTGCTGCAGTACACCAACCTGCAGGAGACCCACCGCAGCGGCTGGTCCGTGCTGGGGGTGACCGAGCTGCGGGCTTTTTTCGGGCTACTGCTGCTGTGTGGGCTGTACCGCTCACGGGGTGAGGCCCCAAAGACCCTCTGGTCAGGAGAAGGCCTAAGCCGACCCATTTTTGCAGCAACAATGTCCCGGTACCGCTTTGAGGAGTTGTGCGCCTGCCTCAGATTTGATGACCGGAAAACACGCCACCGACGGCGTCGTCAAGGCAAGCTGGCACCCATCTCTGACCTGTGGCAGAAGTGGAACGACAGATTGCCGAGGCTGTTCTGTTGTTCAGAATATGTGACGGTGGATGAACAAATGGTGGGATTTAAAGGCAAATGTTCGTTCAGGCAGTACATGAAGTCCAAGCCACAAAAATATGGAATCAAGGTAATTTTTTTGTTCTCTTTAAATAATATAATAAATACCACAAACAGACCAATAAGAAGTTTTTTTTAAATAATAATTTATTTGTTCTTTCTGTCTTTCAGCTTTGGGTCTTAGCGGACGCCCGGACAAGCTACGCCGTCAGAGTCCAGCCCTACACCGGGAAGGATGGCCCCACACGGCCGAGGGGAGAAAAGAACATCAGCCTCGGACAGCGGGTGGTGCATGAGCTGACGGAGGGTCTTCCCCCTGGCCACACCATTACCATGGACAATTTTTTCACAAGCCATGCCCTGGGAGAAGAGCTGGCCCGGAGGAAGCTGGCTATGCTCGGGACAATTCGAAGAAACAAGCCGGAATTGCCACCAGCCCTCCTGGAGGAACGTCAGCGGGAGGTCCTCTCCTCTGTGTTCGCTCACACCCCCACATGCACCGCTGTCAGCTACATGGCCAAGGGCGGGAAGAAGAAGCTGGTCCTGCTACTCTCCACTCGGCACAGGCAGGCTGAGGTCTCTGATGACCCCCACCGCAAACCAGTCATGATCTTGGACTATAACAGGACGAAAGGAGGGGTGGATCATTTGGACCAGGTAATTATTCAGATATGAATAAATATATTTTTTACTTTTATTAGCTTCCGTGTAACGACAAATGTTTGTGTAATCATTTATTCATTTTCCTTTTTTTCCTCTCTCTCTCTCCAGCAAGTTTCCCTGTATTCCTGCAAACGAAAGACCCGGCGCTGGCCACTCTGCCTCTTCTATAACCTGCTGGACATCTCCTGCTACAATGCCTTCGTCCTGTGGAGCCACATCAACCCTGATTGGAAACGGGGATGCTCGTATCGGCGCCGCCTCTTCATTGAGGAGCTGGGGAAAGCTCTGGTCACGCCGTTTATTCAGTCAAGAGCTAGGCTACCGCGAGCTCCCTTCGCCAGGGCCTATGTGGAGGCTGTCAGGGGGCAGGCAGCACCAGCAGCAGCAGTGGGGTCATATATGGAGCCATACGAGGGGGAGAGAGAGAGGGGCAGCCGCCTGCAGTGCAGCTTGTGTCCCTCTCGAGCGGCCACTGGCAAAAGGCAGAAACGGGTGACAACCAGATGCTGCAGCTGTGGTAAACCCGTCTGCAAAGATCATTCTTTCCTAGTTTGCAAGGACTGCAGTTCCTAAGGTTCTGGACATTTTGGCTCACTGTTCAAAAACCCAGTCTGTTTTATTGTTCATTTTTTTCTTTATTGTATATAGTTCATGCTCGCTGTTCATATTTTGTATTGTTCATTGTTGCAGTTGAATGTTCTTTTGAAAATTACAATGTATGGTTACGTGAATGTGACATATGCATGTGCAGGGTTTTCCCTGGGGTTTTTCGTGACCAAGGTGGGAAAGACCTGTGGCGGGGGACATCTTGACAGCTGCACTTTTAGATACGGCCCAAATCACACGGCTGAAAATCACCGGACATGTCTGTTCTGATGATAAAAGTCAGCGGTCCTGAAATGTATGTTTCTCTTCTATAATACACATTCTACATCTCGGAGGCGACGTCTTTCCACATACAGGCTTCCTTGGCCTTTCAAGTGGGGCAGAGCTCCGTGGGAAACAGTAGGAGAGACACAGCCCGAGGGGGAACCTGGAGCTGATCCGTGGAGCTGTGCGCCGGACGAAAAAAACAAGCGCGTTGCACCGAATGCGCGCCGCTACATTGTGCGCGTTTGAGTTGTGAGCGCGCATGACACGTGTCTACATTGAAAGTAATGGGTTTGTGCGCACAAAAGACACTACATCTGAACGCCCCCATGCACACACACACGCTTTAACCAAGACGGCGGCCAAAATCACCCAGGCTGCCCGCCTTTGTCTTAGATAGGCAGGGAAAACCCTGCATGTGTGACTTGAAGGGAGTTGAAATATTATCTTCATTTGCAAGCAGCAGCTGTAAAACTAGAACTAGTCACAGTAGCTCCAGACCTGGGGATCCAGCCCGGTTCTGTCAGCGGATCCTCCCAGAGCGCTCCCCGAGAATGCTGCGTCGCTTCCCCGGTAAGATGCAGGAGGGAGCCTGCTGCAAGATTTGACTTTTTTTTTTTTTAAACTGATCTAGAATATCAGATTATGCCACTTTCCCTTGGTCAAATAAAAAGTATAATGATCTTTGAAATCTCCTCTAGCTGTGTGACCTATGATGGCTTGGTTTTACACAGAAAGTCAAACAAATCAGTGTGGACACTGTTCAAAGGCAGACATATGACTGTTCCAATAATAGTAGGAGGAAATTATACTATTGTTTAAATTTTTTATTTATTGCTGTTTTTCAATATTTTTTATGACAGTATTAGCGGTCCATCATTGAAACAGGTCATGGGTTAATTTATAAATATATTGATGAAATAACACATCAGAAAACAAATTTAAAAAAAACTGTAATAAATATGGACCTGAGGGATAGACAAAACACATTCATATCTCCGGTAACTGTTAGCTGGATGATTGAGAGTCAGTCAAGTAATTTTAAGCAAAACATGACACATGTTACCCCAAAAGTCTCCAAATTTCTGAGTTTAACTTCCCTTGGAAAATTTCTTAAAATTTGAAACTAGGGACGCACCGAATATTCGGTAACCAAATATATTCGGCCGACTATTGCAAAAAAAACACACATTCAGTATTCGTGGAGTAAGTGAAAAGCAAGGCAGAATAATAGCAGCGTGTTTGGTAACGCAATCGGAGTAAAATGTCGCCACACTGCTGACATTTTACTCCGTCCGTCACTGCACTCGCATTTGCAACTAAAAATTGTTTTGTTCGAGCAAAATAAATCATTCAGCACGCTGTGTGAGTACATATTTCAACCAGCAGCAGAAACAAAAGGCGAATCCCGCCAGTTGTGGGTTGAACAGGGGTCACAGACACAGACAGGAATGTATTCCTGTTAAATACGGCAGCCATAGGCTTACCAGCGACAGAGAAGTCCGGCTCCAATAATGTCCTCTTCTTGGCGTCATGACTGTCCAGTAGTAGCTGGACAGCCGAGCCGTGGCGGCACACAGGTATGTGACGTGTCAGAAGAGAAACGAGCCGTTCACATTTCTCTCTTTGTGGCAGGTAACGGCCCACAAACCTCACCGCACTTTAGGGACTGTTCTGTACTTATGAAGGGACTGTTCTTTACTTATGAAGGGACTGTTCTTTACTTATGAAGGGACTGTTCTTTACTTGTCAGAGGAGGAGGGTGGCTGGTTGATTATTTATTTTATTTTGATCCCCCCTATGTTAATCACTTATTGATGCTGTTTTTGAAGCTTGAATAAGTCAGTAAGTAATTTATTCCATTGAAATATCATTGATGTATTATAGACAAGTGATTTATCTTTTTATAAATGACAAAAGGCACATCTGCCTCATTTTTGCTGTGGTATCCTGATACTACTCAGAACCATGATATTTCACTGGTACCGTGGGTCCCAATTTTGGTACCATGACAACACTAATCTGGAGGGGGTTCATCTGCAAAAACTAATGATAAACTAAACCGGTATTCGATACTCAGTATTCGGCCAAGCGTTTAATTTGCTTCGGCTTCGGCCACAAATTTTAATTTCGGTGCATCCCTATTTGAAACCCTTGTCACACAGCACTATATTACAAATGCTGTCCAATCAGCTCCAGGTACATTTGGTTAAGCCACAGTTTAAAATACACTTTTAATCCATCCTGTATTCTCATGCATGCTACCTATAAAGTCGCTCAGACTGTCTTTGTCTTTGCTCTCAGGCTGTCCAGTGTGGCGGAGGACACTATCCGAGCATACTTTGAGTCTCGCCTGGTGCTGCTGGAGCCCGTCTTCCCTCTCGCCTGCCACAGGTTGTGTGAGGGACCCGATTTCTCGCTTGAGTTTGGCTACAAGTCACAGCCACAACCAGAGGGTAAAACACAGATCCATAACAGCTGGTTGCATCTCTAAACACACAACTCAATCATCTTAAACCCTCCCTGCCCTTTCTATCCTTTCCTCTCTTCTTTCCCTCCCACTCCAGGTTCGGGGATCATCCTCTTTATCTTCCACGCTAATTTCCTGAATGGAATCACAGCCAGGCTCTGCGGACCCTGCAGCGTTCACGCCGTGGTGCTCAACGACAAGTTCCAGCTGCCCATCTTCCTGGTGGGTTCTCAACAAAAACAGCAGCTCAATTACACAGCACTTAGCTAAAGGCAAAATATACCGAGTTGTTTGTCAGAACGAATTATACATAAGGTTGGTAAAATACAAATGAGTATGGAAACCCATTTCTGCCAGTGTGAAAAAACATCCTGTAAGGCCCTGTGTCCACTGCAGGGTTTTTTTCCCAGCTATAAGCAACAGGCGTTCCTCAGGAAACATTCAGCTGGGAGCGTTTGAAAGCACTTTGGAGGCCCAGCTTTTTATCAGCTGAGACGCTTAGGTTGTCTCTGGTTGCTATGATACGGAATATACACGGAAGTAAACATGTCGACACAAGGTAGAGTATTTGCTGTGGATGAGGGGCAGATTGAAGCATGCAGGGAGAGAGGGCACACCTGCCAGTCTATGAGAGGGAACATAATATATATATATACAGTATATTTACAGATTTCGTCTCCATTGTTGTATTTATTCTGCACTTGCACGTGTAAGATGTGATGGTTTGTTTTTCCTCCACTGTGACTGAACGGCTGAAGTGCTCTCGTTGCAAAACATTAAAAAAAATAGGCTGGCCTCAGAACAAAATGCTTTGGAGGACCCAGCCTCTAATTTCTTATAATGAGAATTATTTTCTAATTCATGATGTAGTCTCTAAATGAAAATAATGAGTAATTTTGGTAGGATTTTGAATAAGGCCTATTTTGAGAAATGAGGTCTTTATTCGAGAAAGCTTCTCATCATTTTAAGATACTAACTCATTATTTTAAGGTACTAGGTCATTATTTTGAGATAAGTCATTTTAAGATACTAAGTCCTTATTTTAAGATACTAAGTTATTATTTTAAGATTCTATGTCATTATTTTAAGATACTAAATCATTATTTTGAGATACTAAGTCAGTATTTTAAGATTCTAAGACATTAGAATTTAGATTTGAGATTCAGAGTCAGATTCAGAGAGTCAAGAAATCTATTGTTTTTGAGATATCAAGTCATTTTTTAAAGATAAGTAATTAGCTTCTAAATATCTTAAGATATTTTGTCATTATTTTAAGATACCAATTCAATGTTTTGAGGAAGTTTGTCTTTATTTTTGAGATATTGTCGTTTTGAAATGCTAACTTATAAAAACTTGAGATAAGACATTACTCAGAGATACTGAGTCTTTATTTTGAGAAAGCTTCTCATTATTTTGACACACTAAGTCATTGTTAAAGATATTTTCTGATTGTAATGACTTTCAAGATTTTTTTATGCACATTAGGGTAAATAGGTAAAATAAAAGTAGGAAACATACAAAAACAAGTGGGCAACATAAAAAAAAAGTTCTTACAATCAATAAGATTTTCATTATTGATAGTACTCTAAGTGTCTTTTTTTTCCTGCAATAGCTAATCAATGTATTTACATTCAGTAATTACCTCTCTATATATATGATAGCTTTCATTGTTACTGAAGGAGTTCACCATTCAAATTACACCTGCACAGGAGATTCACGAGAAACTCTACATGCATGTTCTTGAGCGTTGCTGTTAATTTATTTTATTTTGCAATATATTATATATGAAGTGGCTGATATGCTTATATTTTTTTTTTTTTTTTAATCTTCAAACCCTCAGGATAGTCACTTCATCTACTCCTTCAGTCCGGTTCCTGGCATCAACAGACTCTTCATCCGTCTGGCAGAAGCACCGACAGCAAAGGTGACACACAAACAGCAACACAACAAACACAGACACAGTTTTAAACATCCACATAAAGGTATCTGTTCCCAGTCAGACCATTTTTGTCCTTTTAACCCCTTGAAACCTGAGTGGATTGGCTTGGGTTTTTTTTATGTTATTGTTTTGGGGGTTTTTTTCAATACATGGGAAGAAGGCAATGAGAAATAAGTAAGAAAGAAGAAGTAAGAAATGGCCCAATAAAATCAGATATTCATACATTATAAGAAGTAAGTTTAGTAACTAAGAAAAAAAAGACAAAAAAAGAAAAAAAACATGAACAAACAAGAACTTCACCTGAAAATAAGCAAAAAAATATGAAATCTTTATTTTATCAGGCAGTCTCATTGAGATCAAGATCTCTTTTACAAGAGAGACCTGAGAATAAGGAACATTCACAATCAGCAGACAAAACAACACAACAAACAAACAAAAACAACAAGATATAAAAGGAATTAGCAGAAAGACAGCCTTTGATCCTGTACAAGAAGCCTAATTTGATTTTTAGTTTTTGAGTTAACTGTTGAATGTGAATCTTGAATGATAAATTGCTGTCAAGCCAAATTCCTAAGTATTTGTATGAGTCAGTGAGGGTAAGGTGGTTGCCATTTAAGGTCTTGGTGGCAGGATAGTCGGAGTAACTAGTGGTGGAATCGGAGAATACCAAGTATTTCGTTTTTTCTGCGTTTAAAACTATTCTGTGGTTATGAAGGGATAATTGTAGAGCATCAAGGGCAGCCTGTAGATGAGTCAGGGCTTGGGATGGGGTAGAACCGGGGGCATATAAGATACAATCATCAGCAAAAAAGTGGGCGTTAAAATATTGATTTGGGAGAATTATGTTATTAATGTATAATGTGAATAGCAATGGTCCGAGGATAGACCCCTGTGGCACCCCGTTTCTGATAATGAGTGGACTTGATTGAGCACCGTCAGCGACAACAGTCTGAGTTCTGTCAGTGAGGTAAGAGTGGAACCAGTTAAGTGAGGAAATATCTAAGCCTATGGACTGTAATTTATGAAGTAGAATTTTATGATCAACAGTATTGAATGCTTTTGAGAGGTCAATGAAAAGAGCATTAAGAAAAGAGCCGATATACTGTTACTGTCCTTACGCCATTTGTGAGAGAGGAAACATTTTATTCTACAGTGATAACTTTACAGAAGTGTAAAATCCTGTGTCACAGTGTTATAAATGGTGGATTACACCAAGAAGACACTCTGGATTGTATTTTATCTTCTTTACCTGTATGAGTAGCAGAACACCAACACAGCACCTGGCAATTTTTCACAGCTGGAGCCACCAGCGATCCGAATTATTCACAGAGGTCTCCTTTTCTCCAAAACAAATGGACCCAGTGATTTAAACCAGTGAGAAAACTGAATAAAGCAGTTTCACATTACGAATCAGGGAGGGCTCCTGGTTCGAACACGGGGTGGGGGAAGCTCTTCTGTGTAAAGTCCAAAGACATGCAGGTTAATTGGTCTGTAGGTGTGAATGTGAGTGTGAATGGTTGTCTGTCTCTATGTGTCAGCCCTGTGATAGTCTGGTGATTATACACCAAAGAAAACATACTAATTTCATTATATTATATTCCAATGCTGCCAGTCAATCCTCCTAAATCCTACACACTGGACCTTTAGTAGATGAAGCTGCCATTATTCGACATGTTTCTTCCTGCTTGTGGAAAAACTCAATCTCTGATCTTCTTCTTTCCTCAGGTCAAGCTCCTCATCTGTGCGTACAGAGTCCAGCTGCAGTGATCACGTCAAAGGTCACACCAAGCCTGGCCCACACAGCAAAACACACAAATAACACACCACACAGACACACACATTCACACATATATATACTGAGCAGCAGCTGAAATGTTCTGCCAGGCCTGTTGGGTCCTCGTCACCGTGAAGTGAAATCAAACGCTGGCCTCTGACGTCAGTGCAGATTCTCAAACTGCTGGACTACATGTGCAGTACAAATCCAAGGATCTTGAGAGGTCGATTAAACCTCTGACTAACCTTCGAGCAGCCCGTCCATCCGTTGGTGAAACCATCGCCCCTTCGCAGCCTCCAGGTATACGGAGGCAGTCAGAAACTCCCTCCTCCCTCTCTCGTTGGAGTAACTTTCAAAACTGAAACCCTCCTGGGTCGTGCCTTTCTCCCTGAGTCCCACCGTCTGTCAGCGTGGATATGATAGATGTGTGTGTTTTTGGTAAACCTAGCTTGTGTGTACGTGTGTGTAGATTGACAAAAGTTTTTTGGGTGCATTTTGAGAACATGAGAACGGGCTTTTCCATCACTGTTTTTTTCCTTCTCTGTTTTTAACATTATTTTCTTGGACCAACCTGATGCTTTCCCACTCCTGTTGTTTTTGGTAACACGTTACTTTATAATGGACTCATTTCAGTGTATTGTAGGGTAGTTACAGTGTGTTACAGACAGTAGATGCGAGTTGGCATGCCCCCAGTTTGGAGAAGCAGACAGGAGTACTGCTACCAAGGCTGAAGCAATGTACAGCTGTTGACGGGGGCAACAGCAAAACGTTAGCTTTAGCTACCTTAAAAGAATCAATACTTTTCTCTGCAGCGTTCTAAAACGGTTTTGTCTCGTTGCGAATCATTGGTCTGAACTGGGCTTTATTCTCCTCCAAGCCAGACTCCATTGAGAAAAACACAAATTTAACCTCACTGAACACAGGAGCTGCTCCTCTACTGCTGCCTCCATCAGTTAGTTTGTTTGTGTTACTGTGTGACTTTGGCGTTTAAAAGGATTCCTTCAGATTCACCAAAGTCACACAATAACACAAACAAACTAAACAATCGAGGCAGTGGTAGACCAGCAGCTCCTGTGTTCAGCAAGGTAAAATTACTGTTTTTCTCAGTGGAGTCTGGCATAGAGGAGAGCGATATAACAGCTTCAGTTCCCTGTTGGAAATCGCTCTCTGGCTGCAAGGTAAAGTGGTGAAAATATTATAAATATAGCGTACATTTAAATTGATATCAGTGTTTTTGGTGGCCTACAATACTGCAGCAGTACATTGCTTAGCTTCTGTGGCGGTACTCCTGTCTGCTTCTCCAAACTGAGGGTGTGCCGACTGACATCTACTGAATGTAACACACTGACTATGGATAAGCACCTCATACAACCCCACTTAAAAAAATTTGAACTATCCCTTTAGCCTGTGTATCAGTGTTGCACCCCGTCACGGTGAAAGTCAGTCAAAACTTGTGGGTGATTTGTTTTGGATGTCAAATCCGGCGGCACTGACAACATTGACAACAAAGGGTTTTTTTTGTGTATATTTCTGCTTTCAAAAGACATTTCAGTTTTGTGTCATTTCTTGCCAACCTGGATCTTTTTGTCTCTCAAAATCTGTTTTGTTTTTTTTGTTTTGTTTTTTTTGTCAAGTTACTAATTTAACATTTAAATTATGCGTCCTTAAATTGGGTGTCATCCCCCTTTACTAACACGAGCTAATACACCAGAATGAGACAATTGCAAAGTAAGACGTCGATCGTTTTTAATGAATGAAGAAAAACTTCCTTTTGCCTTCCATGCACAGAGTTTCTGTTTATATTTTCTGGTCTGTACATATTCACAGATATAAATATATACATACATATATACAGTTACAAAGTGTCATCTGATGACTGGCGATGTTTTGTTGCTTTTGTTTTTTTGTTTTTTTGGGGGGGGGGTTTTGTGCCACTGTCAGTGGGTTAAGTTATTTAGTGTGTACAGTAAAAAGCTCTGATGCTTTAAGGGCTAAAATCGACCACCCTGCTCGTAAAGTTTCGGGGTTTTTAAAAATGAACAGTTTCTCTTGTTGCCTACTGATCGCTACAGCATTCAGTTTTTACACAGACAGCCTGTCACCGCAGAGCTGCCAATTGAAACTCGCTCATCGCTCCCCTTCACTGTCCTCTGACAGTCCTTTAATGTCATGACTTGAACCCAAATGTTGCGGGAACTCGCCTTGGTTGCAGCTGTGTGATGTCGCCTATCAGCTCAGCTCAGGCAGCAATATGTCTTTAACAATGCTGCTGAAGTGTTCCTGCTTTTTTTGTCTGTTTGCATTGTAAGATGAAGAGCTGTTGTTGTCAGAAACTCTAAATTGATCCAGTTCTCACTTAATTTTTTATCTCATTCTTGTCAAAATTAAAAAGTGAAGAAGGAATATACCCAGCTGTGATCATTATGACTGTTAAGGAAACTTTGTAGCCTTCAGCTCGACGGCACACTTTGGCACCCTTGTTTTGTGATGTTGTCGCAGCGACAACATAAAAAAATCTTTAAAAAAAGAGCCAGACTACTGTTGTTGTATAAAAATGTCATGCGGATAAATACAAAAAGGCTTTTTGTTTACGTTCACAAAAGCCTATTGAGAATATCCTCTGAAGGAACAGCAGCATGTTCACATTCAGCGCCTCGTCCAGCTGCTACAATTTGACTCTCCCTTTAAGAAGACTTGCCTTTTTCTTACTGCGTCACTGATATTATTTTCACTGTGGAGCTGCTCACCTCTTGCTCACCTGATGTCACAGCCAGAGGTTGTTTGTTGGAGACGAGTAAGATATGAGTAGCTCTGATGTTAAGGGAAACTGGTATTTTTCAACCTGGACCCTATTTTCCCATGTTTCTGTGTCCTAGTGACAAATGGAGAGAACAATGTTTTAAACCAGTCCAGTATTGAGAGAGCTGCGATGAACAGGCTGCATTGTAATCACTATGGGTAACTGTGCTCCGTCAGTTTACACCCATAAAGTGCTTGTTTTGCCACTGACAGGCTCAGATAGTGACTAGAAGTGTCTGACAACATTAAGGAAAGGACCCCACACAGAAATTAAACATTTTTCCGCACCTTTTGCTTAGTCTGGTTTTTAATGTGACCAACTCTCGATCAAAGAGAAGTCTTGTTCTGAAATCTCACAAGATGGGACTTGTTGCAGAGAGAAAACAGTGGAGATGTCAGTGACCCCTTGGTCCAGCCACAGGGTCCAGATTTCTCCTTAGTCATTTGTTCAAGGTCCACATAGTTTAATACATTCAGTGCCATACTTGTGTCAACTCAGTGTCAAGCTACTTTGCAGTCTCTGTTAACTAACTGTCCGTTAGTCTCTCACTCTACAGCAGGAAACGACACTTCAATATAAAAGCTCTGTGCCAGAAATTCACTAAACTTCAAAATAAAGTGTGTTTTTTACAAACTTCATTTGTGAGTACTTTGTGGTCCATTCAGAATGGACTGTGACCCACCAGTTGGGAACCACTGATCTAAAACATTTTCAATGACAATGGATGGATTACTGAACGGTCCTACTGGGCACAGGCCCAGGCCAACATCTGATAAACGTCACTCAAATTACCGACCAGGAAGAGACCTAACATTAGCACGGAGAGACACAAAAAGACCACAAAGAGATGCAAAGGCACTGCAAGAAGACATAAAATAACTACCAAGAGACACCAAACTCCCAAAAAAAGACACAAAACAACACAAATATCCATAATGACGAAGATAAACTCAGAACAACAACAAAAAGAGACAAAAGCAACACCACGCCCATGTGTGTTGCTCCTCTGTAGGAGAGGGGGTGGGGCCTGTTTCATATCAATGTCCAGGGGCTCTCGTAAGAACAATCTGAGTCTGTCAGAAGCCAAAGACAAGCATTTTTAGAGGATGCTGCAGTTTCTCACTCAATACTGGACCAGTTTCAAAACTTGTTGTCTCCATTTTTCCCTTAGACACACAAACATGGGAAAATAGGGTCAAGGTTAAAAAATATTGAAGTTTCCCTTGAAGTCACAACGAATCAGTGTGATTGATAAAGATGGGAATGTTAGCGATGGCGTTGTTTAACCAACTTCTCAGGGCTGTTCGGAGATCACTAGCCCTGTCCGTCTGTGGATAATCAGAAAAACCAAAGTGATGTTGCATGTTTAAGCCCATTTATTACATCATTTACAATGACAACTAACCAGTTTTGCAAAACTCTGCTATGTCTCACAGTTTGTAATGTGTTTTCCTTCTGTCCAGGCAGTGATCGGTTCCCATTTATCACCAGAAATCAATAGCAGACTTTCAAAACTTGCTCACAATCACAGTGAACATTAAACCTGCCACCAATAATGGAACTTTAAGCTCCATTATTGAGCTTGATGTGCGACATGATGGGTCATATGTGTGTGTGTAGCAAGTTTCAAGACTGCGAATTGATTTTCACAGAGCAAGGAAATGAGTAGGAGTCAATGGCTGCAGAAACAGAAGGAAAAATCAATTTAGAAATGTGAGACTCTGAAGCATGCGTTTAAAAAATTAGTAGTAACTGTAACACTATGTAGGATTTGTAGTTGAACTAGAAGTCGTAAAAACGGTGGTATGGCCCTTTAAGAGCACCGTGAAGAGGCTGTTTTATATCGCTGATAGTTTTAACCCTCGTGGCCTCTCTGAAGATACGACACTTCTTCTGTCTCGCCTCTAGAATCTCCCGTACACCTTTTACTTCCACAGATATTTGGCTCTGAATGTTCCTGCAGGTAGACATGTTCTGTACGTGTGTTAAAGAGTGATGTCAGTGTTGTTTGTATAAACGGCTGCAGCCAGTCACTGCTTCACCCCGAGGCTGTGTCTCTGTCCTGAATAAAAATGTGTACATATATTTCCACACTGGTCTCTCTGCCTGTTTCGTTCATCACGTGTCTTTTAATCACTGTTAAAATCCATAACATGTTACACCTGATATCTCAAGAACACCACGAGGGAATTCTTTCAAAATTCCACTTGGACTCAGCAATGGACTCATTAGACTTTGGGGGCCAAAGGTCAAGGACACTATGACCTTGCATCCATCTCATTCTCGTGAACACGATATCTCAAAAAGGCCTTGAGGGAATTTCCTCAAATTTGGTAAAAAAAAAAAAAGTCAAATGTTTTTTAAGCGAGTCACTGCTGCTGCGTTTCCAGCCTGGATTGTACCACCAAAAGCAGGTTATTGGATTATATTTATTGATGCAATAATATGTTCGTTACTTTAATGTTGCAGAGGTAGAGGTGGAGATAATTACTTCATATAATTTTATTTTATTTTTATAGATTTGTTTTGATAAAACACAAAACTATAAAAGAAGAGAGGGAAAAAAACAGACAAATTCCTGAGCAGACAGGTCGCCAGAGGCAGCACAACACAGTTCACATGTTATCAGCAGTTGGGGGTCACATTCCCATTCGTCCAAGGAGGGAGGACAGGTCTACAAAGACAACATCAGCAGCAAGAGTCCTTTCAAGTCCACACCAGTCTTAATTCATCTCACCCTCAAAGGGAGTCAAAATAACAATCGCCAGTCGACATCCCATATACATGTAAATCACAGAGAGCAAATTGGAGGAAAGTAATAAATGCGACAGTGTCCTTAATCCACATATATTCGTTTAAGAAAGGAATACAAAGCAGATAAATACTGCAAAGAGCCAACAGGTAAGATTAAAAAACAAACACCACCTCATGCTTCCTTTCTTTCTAAGTAACATCCTTCCTCATATGCAATCGCCATTTGGACATGTCAAGTGTAATGCTTTTTAAGACCCGTTCAAGACGCCTTTTAACCGACTGTAGGACAGAGTTTTGTACAAATCATGTTTAACTTATTGAAGCATTGCAAGTAAGTGTATATGTGGTTTTATGCAGAGCTAAGTGTTATGTAGGAATATGGTTATTAGAGTGTGATAAGCCAATCTACATTTTGCCAACACTTAAGTGTGAGTATGAAGTAAAATGACAGTATTATAGTTTTTTAAAGATGTGTAACAGTAGAAATGTGACTTTTACATAGAAAGGCTGCACTTATTTTCACTAAAAGAAATTAAAAATGGATAAATGAAATTGGATAAAGTGTTTGTAGTTAAGACCTCATAAAATTCAAATTTAAGACTATTTAATAATGACTCTTAAGGCCTTATTGTGAAATTAAATTTAAGACATTTAAGGACCTGTAGACACCCTGGCCCGTATAGTCTATGTAGTTTTTCTAACATATAATGGAATAAACTAACAGAAAATGAGGAAACACTTTACTTGAAGGTATCTACGTAAGAGTGACATGACACTGTCATAAACATTATGTACATGTCACAAACGTTTATGTCTGCTGTCATTAAGTGTCATTCGATTTTTGTAATGACAAGTTGACATTGTTTGGGTTGTTTTGATTGTGACATCTTGACATTAATTAAAGTGACATTACCAGAAGACGTCTTTGTCATGTCAAAAACACAAAAAGAAGAGCATTTCTCGTCATGTCAAGTTGTTATGACAAAGACTGGTAATGTCATCCTGCTTAATGTCAAGTTGTCATTATAAGGACATCCCAAACAAATTTAATGTCAACTTGTCATGACAAATACAACTTCTGGTAATGTCACTTTGATTAATGTCAAGTTGTCATAATCAAGACAACCCAAACATTGTCAACTTCTCTTTACAAAAACCGAATGACACTTAATGACAGCAGACATAAACGTTTATGACATGTACATAATGTTTATGACAGTGTTATGTCACTCTTATGTAGATACCTTCAAGTAAAGTGTTACCGAAAAGGAAAATACCTGTGTATCTCAAACTTGTACTTAAATACAGTACTTGAGTAAATGTTCCTCCGTCATGAAGCCCCACTGTGGCTATGAGTCTCTGCAGCAGGCCTTATGAAGCCTGGTGAAGGTTGAGGGTCACATTCAGTGAAACAGAGAAATCCTGGAGGAAATCCTGCAGCAGTCTGCAAATGAACCGCAGCTTAAGAGAACAAAAAGTCAAACCTGCACAGGAAACAAACAACGTCACAGAGCTGAAGAGTCCAGACGTCGGTCAGATACAGAATCTGAGACAGTTTGCAGATGGAGCGCTTGAGCTCAGTTTTAAAGGGGAAAGAGAGAGCTTTTGATAACATGTGGGCCCCTTTCCTAAACTACCTTCCAAATAGCACAGCGGACGAGTGTGCAGGGGACATGGCACTATAGACTGGCATCCTCTGGGTGCCCCTGTGAATGTCTCAAGCTCCCCTGACCTGTGTTTCTCATCCAGGCTCTGTGTTCTCTATATTGTTTCTTTTTCCAATCTGAGACAGGACGTGCTAACTGCAGCAGCCAGATGTCGTCAGACTCTGAGATATATCAGCTGACCGTGTCTCTACTAAATATTGACCCATTTAGTTTTTTGTATTGATCAGTCTTGGAATAATCCCAATCACGTCCTCGGTCAGTTAAACTGATCAATGTCCACCTCCTGGAGACGGACACAAGGGTCGGGAGGCTCTCAGATAACTGCAGGTTTCCATTGATCGTGTGTAATTTCTGCTCTCTAAGGTGTGTGTGTGTGTGTGTCTTCAGATGTATGCTGTTGAATTCTTGATACTTTTAACAGGGTGAATGGTCGTTGCTTGGTGGTTTTATCTCAGGCTGATGTTCTAATTTAATGTGTTTTATTGTGATGTTTGGTTTCCATAAAGCAGTTTTAATTTTGTGTCACTGGGCAGAAATCCCAAATTAATCTTACAACTGCGCATATTGTAATTGAAGTCGTCCGAGAGAAAACTAGACATCTGCACCTCCTCTCGACTGTGTTCAAGCTTTAGAAAGTCTAACCCATGACAGGAGACTTTGACCAGTCATCTCAGACAGAGGGCATTCCTGATGGCTGTTCTACGAGTGCTGATGCATGTGCACGTCCCTTCGCTGAAAGTATAATTCAATGGCGGAGAATCCTGCAGAGAAAGTTGCTATTCCAGAATTGGCATCAACTGCTTACAGTACAAAGCAACCCAAAAGTGGAAGATGGACTGTTCAATAGCAGCAAAGTCTTTCTGAGATGTAGAGAAAATGTAGTTCACGTTTATGTAGCAAACGTTAGCCAGAGCCTCGGATCACAGTGTGTCCTCCGCCTCACTCCCCGCCACTACAGACCTGCTCACTAAAATGCTGAAATACCCTTTAAATGCCCTTTAAATGTAGGATTTAGTGTGTTGCGCCCCTCCCACTGTCTTTGATGATGTTCTGGCCAACCTCATCAGGCAGCCTGTTGACATGGGCAGCTCATTACCTTGATTAATCTCACCTGGGCTTCCAGGCTGTAAAAGCTGCTCTCTCCCTTCCTGCTGCAGACATCCACCTGGCATCATTGCTTTTTGATTTGCACCTTCAACACCTCCACAACACACCTGACACACATCCGTGCCTGGCTTTCATTACTGACTTTGCTGACCTACACACTCCATTGCTTCTTAGTTTAATAAAATCTGCTTGTTCTAACTAAATCTTTTGTGTGGACTCCTTACTTGTCACATTCACTGAGACGGTTTGTGACAAGTGGCATCTGGCAGTGAGGTTGCAGATTGTAGGAGAACTATGGTGGCTGATGCAAAAAGGCAAATGGCCTTATGCAGAGCCAGTGTCTGTTCTGGGCTACTGTAGAACAACATGGCAGAGTCGTTGAGGATGCTCTGTATGTCACTCAATTCTTATTTCCAGTCGACTATACACTGATGAAAACATAGATATGAATATTATATCCCATTTCTGCCAGTTGCTGGTCCTAAATTCTACACACTTTTTAAAAAATGTATTAAATTTTTATACTATATAATAAATCTGGGGCGGCAGTAGCTCAGTCCACAGGGATTTGGCTTGGGAACCGCAGGCTCGCCAGCTCAAGTCCCCATATGGACCAAGTATGCAGCATTGACTGGTAGCTGCAGAGGTGTGAGTTTGCCTCCTGGACACTGCCAAGGTGCCTCATGAGCAAGGTACCCCCAACTGTTTGGGGTAAAAAAATCCAACAGGTAGTCTGAGGGTCCACCCCCCAAGAAAAAAATTTAAAATTTGAAAACTGATTCTCGACTACGGCCTTCTCATCAGGCTATTTATCACAAGCGTGTACAGTTACACAGTATAATGTGAAACAAATGTGTAATGATATACAGAGACCCTGTGTCCTCATATGAGGACATCACATTTTGGGTTTACTTGACCCGATACTTCATTCTACTTTACTTAAACCTGTTGTCCTCGTTCGTGGACACTTTTTGTGCCATCTAGTTAAGAGCACACTACAATAATCCATGTAAAAACAAGATGGCAGCCATCTCTGCCAAGTCAGTGTGCAGGCGACCCTGACACAAAAGTGAACAAGGTCCAAAACCTGATCACATGTTATGGTTGAAACTTGTTTATTTATGATTAATAATGTTTGTAGTTTGATATGGCAACAAATTTGACCAATTTCAGACACAGTAACAAACTAAGGAAGTACTCGTTTAAAGACATCAGGACTTTGTTATCACTGACAGTGTTTAGTTTTTTATACTTATCAGGTCCTGCTGATCCCAAATAGCCAGAAGAAATTACAAACAAACAAAAGCTGATAATGCCTCAATAAAACACACATGCAGCACATCACTAAGCCTTTACGTGAGCTTTTTGACAAATATAACACAATAAGGAGTCGTGCTCTGCTGGGCACAGCAACACCACTGGCACAAACCACACAAAGCTGCAGTGCATAGTAATGCTGGAACTAGCCGTATTGATAATAATAACAATTTGTATAGTTTCTTTACTTTATTTTTTTACCAATAAAGAGGCTCGTGACTGGATTGTAACTTACAAATTGGCTGTTTTGCACACATCAGTGCCAAAAAAGGAAATTAAGTGAAGTCAGTGAACGTCTCTCTCTCTCACACACACACACACACACACACACACTTCTTAAATCTGGATCCAGGGTCGCCGTTTTGAGTATATTTTAGATGATTTTGAGTGTCTGGACATCTGAACACTGAAATGTCCGACATTTTGCAGCAGATCTGGCAACCCAGCTGTTCACTTACATCACATTGATTTAGAAACAAGTCCGTCCTGTCCTCCTCATCCATAATCTGGTGAGTTTACTGACGTGTGTTGGGCTGTAGAGGTGTAAATATACCCTGAGGTGAGTCCGATCTGCACGGTGCTGTGATGTTGGTCACTACCTTGAACGCACCTGATCCGCCATATTAAAAACGTGGTCATCACTCCGCTCTACTTTTTGCCTCCCTGCTGCAACAAATCACCACATTAATACATCATAGTTTCATTATGACTCATAATGTGCACGCGGGGCTCAGTTTACATTGATTATATCGCTGTTAAATGTTTTTCAGCTCCTCTAACATCCAGTGTATCCTGTAGGGAGGCGTGTAATGATGTTTGGTGTCAGTGTTTGGGGGAGTGTTGGGTGTTTTCTGGTCTCTCGTGCACGTCTGGATGAAATTACGTGAGGAAACCCGATGTTGCACCGGCAGGACCGAGCACATGAACTCTCTCAACCCGGATCCTGGTTCCTGATTGGACCCGAGCTGAGCACTTCAGTGCAGCTGGCTGCAAAAGCCTCTCATAGTGAGACTGTGTCGTGTAGCAGCGGCTCTGGGCTCAGTTTACACGGCAGACATGACGTGTATCGATAAGGTTAAATCAGCTTAATGGAGCTATTTAATTGCCAACCATGCAACCCCCCTGATTGCTCATTCTGCGCCTGCGCAGCGAAAAAAAAAATGTAAGAAATACGAATGGATGTCGTCAGAGAGGACAGGAAAGGAGAGAGGTCTCACTCTGCCTCTACTTCCGGTTACAAGGAACGTGAGGATATGACTTAAAGGGCCATACCAGTGTTTTTGTAGGTTAACTGTGTTACTGCAGCAGTGGGAGGAGTGTGCCTTAAGGAAAAGTAGCACTTAGATTAATAGAAATGCAAAAGTACTCGCATCAAATGTAATTAAAGTACTAAAAGTAAAAGTACACATTATGCAGACTTTAAAGGGGCTCTTGGCGAAATTCAGAGCATATGCACACGTTCTCAACATGGAGGTCACAGCCAACTAATGCAGGATTTATACATCTGTGTTGAATTGACGCTGTACCTGTGGCGTGGACTCTGTGTTGACATAGAGCCAACGCCGTAGCCTGACGTGCACCTCCCCAGAAATGCAACTCCATGTCGCAGCAACGCAGACTTCCTGTCTGTTTCTGTTGGCTGAAACCATTTCCCTCCGTGGAAACAAAGCTTTTATTTACTTTTTTTCACAGATAGGAAACAATAAACTGTGAAGACAATAAAGCCTCCACAAAAATAGATAAATTTTAAGTCCTGTGTGTGATTTATCCTGGCTTCATATGAGCAGAGGAAATCTACGCTCGTCGCTAGGCTAATTTATACAATGTAAAATGCCATAGGCTTGTGCTAATAACGTTAGCATGCCACCTGCCCTACTCGGACTTTTGCTGCCTTAACTTTAGTTCTTGTCCTGCTACAATTCTCCCTGACACCGCCAGGCACCGTTAAACTATAATGACATGTTGGATTTCGATGACTTTGAAATGAGAACGGGTTAGGCCAGTGGGACACAGCCGTGTGCTAGCATGCGCGCCGCTTGATGGTGCTTTCCATTTGCACTGAGATGTCAGAAATTTTCACCAGGACACTCTGAAGTCAGAGTTCAGACTCAAAAACTCAGAGGAACCTCACCAACCCCAACCTGAAAATCCAATATGGCTGCTCCATGCATTAACAGTGGTGAAAAGTTGTAGTAATATACTGGTTATTAGCACTTCTGTCTTCACAGAAATGCAAAGAATAATAATTTAAAAATAAAAAACAAATGTTAAAATAGGTATAATTGGGAAGGATTTTTACATACATAACGCCTACATACTTCTAGTAGGTTTTTTGTTGTTGTTTGTTCTGTTTTTGGTTTAAAAGGAATGATTATCTCCTTGCACCCTGTCATCTCTGGTTGTCCTGGCTATATTTACTGGCTGTGATCGGCACAACCACAGAGTTGTTTTTCTTGCTGTGTTTGAACTATTTTTAGAGTCCTGGATAAATAAATAGTCCACAAGAAAAAACAAGGATCAGTCTGAAAAATAAGCTTTATTTTGGGTAGCAGAATTTGTTTTCCCTTCTTATCATCTCTCTCCCCCTCAGTATCATCTAGACATCACAGCATTATGGATATGTGTGTGTATGTGTGTGTGCGCTGTTTATCCTAATAAATAGTCTAGACATCTACATAACAAACTTCCTGCTGGATTTAAAAAAAAAAATACATCACAAAATATATCATAAAACAAACTCCAACACTTTAAACCATCCACATTATCACTACACATGCAACTGGCCTTGGTTGTTAACATAAACTCACTCTGCCATATGCAGTAAACATGCATATATTTAAAACAAAAGTTAACAAATAACTCATTGCAAAACAAGTATAAACAAATACATATTTGTCGATGCATAGTTGAAGACACTTAACACGAAAGTGCACCTCCCCACAGAGAGTGACACATGTCGAAGCTCTCCAAAAAATGTAAGCATTTCCCCATTTTCTAACATAGACATCCAATCTTTCAAAACCATTAATAGGACAGCATAGTTTTATTTATTCATTATTTGTCCAGCTTTCTGGTCCCTGTTCCCAGCTGTTATGCTGATTTCTGCATAAGTAACCTACATTGAGATCAGTGGAAAAGAAACAGAGTCAAATTTCTTGTATGTGTAGACTTACTGGATTAATAAAGCTGATTCTGATTCTGAAAGGTGAATGCTCTATTGTAAAACTCTTTATTTATAGTTGTGGACAGTCAGACATTCAGCGGGTTGTGGACACATTTTGTACAAAGATTTCAGTGTGTGAAATTATAGTTATCAATCAAATGAAACATGAAAACTTACAAGATTAAGTTAAATATAAAGAAGTATCGAAGAAATACTGAGTAAATAAAATTTAATACAGTCAATACACCTTAATAAGGGACTTTAAAATTCTTTAAAATATAACAAAATGTGTTCACTTTTTGTGTTTGTCATAAGCATAGGAGTTGGAGTGTTTAGTTTGTTTGCTTTTTTTCCTAAGTAATTAGTCCCATAACTACTTTAAAATCCATTGAATAAATTGATTGAAAGACTAAACTTTTTTTTTAGTTTCCATAAATTTGATAGTGTCAATTAGGGTTGCAGCAATTAATAAATGGCAAAATAAATGTGTTAAATGTGTGTATTTTATTTTATTTTATTTCATTACCATTGCTTTCTCCTGAAATGTATTATTAACTGATGGTTGTTTTGTCTTGTCTGTAGTTTTAACTGAATTTTACTTTGCATTTTAGTTTTATTTATTTATACATTTTAATCATGTTTTATTTTATCTATTACAAATGTTTTGACTGTTTTTTTTCTCAGCACTTTGTGTTGCATTTTATGACTGAATTGTGCATTTAAATAAAGTTAATATTTGGGGAACTACACATTTGTAGGATATATATATATATAGTGTAAAACATTAATGTACAGTTGATACAGATTGTATCAGGGTGAAGCCACATCCTGTGTTAATCAATAGAGGTAAATGCTCTCATAACGTCCCCCGGCCAACGTGTTACGTCACGTGAGACGCCACGCGTGACGTAGTGAGCCATCTGGCCAATAGACGATCTTTGCACGGAAAGTGGAAAGTTCTACGTTCTGCGCACGCGCTCCCGGGATTAATGTC
Source organism: Epinephelus awoara (assembly GCA_035609425.1). Lineage (NCBI taxonomy): Eukaryota > Metazoa > Chordata > Actinopteri > Perciformes > Serranidae > Epinephelus > Epinephelus awoara. The sequence goes on along the minus strand of CM069307.1, from coordinate 33,057,131 downwards.
AAGGCACAAAAGTGGCGCTACACCGTTTCGAGCTCTACTCCGGTAAGCGAATTTCACAGACGTTTTTTTAAATATTCCAGCTTTACGCCTAATTAAGTCAAAGTTTCGGGAAGTGGCCCGGGCGGTCCGGCGGGTGTCCCCGGTCTGCCCCCGGGAGTCACACCGGGGACCGGAGACACATTCAGGGAACAATAAACAGTTAAATTGAGCAGATTTTGCTCCTGAGCTGAGAGTGTGCTGTGGCTGCTGCCGCCTCTAGTCTCCAGTATTGTTCAGTTGGCTCCCTAATGGCGGACGGCGGCAGTGCTGTTTTCCGCTGGGGGAGGAGGAGGGGGGGTTAACTGCTATCTGGTTGTGTGTAATCGGGTTTGTACCGGGCTTTGGGGCACGGTAACTCCCGGGGGACTCCCGTAAACACGATGCGGGAGTGTCTTTGCGTTTCGTTGTTTACCACCGCATGACACAAATGAGGCAGTTCATGTGATATATATAACGCGAGGGCGCCCCTGGTGGCGACCGGGTATATTTGCCACTGATTGCGCCAGGGTGGACTCCGTGCAGGGTAACTTTCCAATTAAAACCCCACCGTCACAGGTATCATAAAAATCGGGCTTTTTATCCGGGTTTCCGGTTTGCTTTGATGCTACAAGCATGTGTACGACTGGAAAAATAAACCGGAGGAGAAAGGGGGGTGGTGGGGGGGTGTAGTGAAACCACACGTTTCCAGTCGTTAGAGATTTTGTGTCACACTGTGCGTGTCCTGCGCAACATTTAGCGCTGGTTTTAACGCATTTGACGCGAAGTTACAGTGATTTTCAGTGGTGTTTTAACAATGGCGCAGTCTGTGCCTGCTCTCCTCCCCTCGATCCGCCGCTAATCCAATGGCTATTTGCGCCAGGGAGGGCAGGGGTGGGAACGGAACAGCCTGAACCACGTTTCTCCTGGATCCCAACTTGGAAGCCAACCTCCCCCCCTCATTTACCTGGGTTATTTATGGAAGAGTTGCGCCGCTCAGGTAGTTCTGTTTCTTGTTCCTGATTAAAGTTTTGCACCAGCTCTCCATAGTTTGTGAAATAAAGGAGACAAGGAGAAGGGAAGCAGGTCGCTTGGTGCTCCTCGTCGGCTCCTAGCCAGTGTTAATAACCAAGGGCACGGCCAGGGGGACTTCACCGGCCCCGGGAAGCTTGTTACAACCCGTCCTTCAGTGCTGATTTCCTAACATTTCCGTCCAGAGCTCCTCAGCTGTGTGCAGCTCAGAATAGTCAGGGTTTAGTTTTTGCATTCAGCTGCCAGGTAACCGGAATGGACTGTATTGGAGCCCATCAGCTGGCTTGGGGGATGTTGTGGTGGCTGCGCATTACGCATCACTTCTCAGTGACATAAGCCTTATATAATAATCTCACTCGTTTGATTTGAATATGTTATTAGTCTGTGCAAGTGGCGCAAACAGCTGCACATCTCCACCTTGTAAACCCGCAGGAGAAATGATGTCAATTTGCGCAAGCTGGAAAGGTAGAGGAGCACCTATGCAAGGTGATGATGTGGCTGGGGGTTTGTTCTGGCGCAGATTTTTAACTGCTCGTGTGCTGAGTGTTATGTGTTGCACAGAGGCAGCCTCATCATCCCCCAGCCCGGCCCACCTCTCCCTCCGTCCACCTGGTGTTGACGTTAGGAGCAAGGTTGCATGTCAGAGCTCATTAATGCTGGACCCTCGTTTCTCTCTCATCCACGTGAATGCAGGCTGGCTCATAGCTCTGCATTGCAGTCTGAACTGAGTCTAGACCAGGCTATTTTTTCCCCCTCAGAGCACCACTGAGTTGCTTTGCACATAGATTCCCTCTGTTGGTGTAATATCAGAGCTGTGATGCATTTATTTTGCAGCTCAGCTTGGCTTTGGGGAAGGTGTTGCACATGGAGAGGGGTGCCTTTGGGTCCACTCTCAATATTTTGACACCAGTTAACCCCGCGGTCACAGACAGGCGGTTACGCAGTTCCCAGACATAGGACTGGGTTATATCTCCTAAAACTCATGTTGAATTACAGTCACTATTTGGAATCCCATCCTGTTTTTGAACAGTAGAGAACAACATATTGATCTTGAATGTCATGCTGCTTTGGCTTGTGCTTCCTGTCACATGGTCACCATGAGCTTCCTCTTCCAGCTTCAGTGTCACACGGTGAAGTAGATCTTAACACACATCAGACATACTAGATGAAGCTGTGTGATAATATATGCAGGGTTTTTATTTAAAATTCAAACTTGGGTGAACTTTAACACGAACAGTTGACATTTCTGAACAACACTTGCATTCGTGAAAAACGTGTTTTTATCTTGAAAGAAAAAAGGCAAATCTATAAAACATGTTTGTGTATTAACATCTTTCAAACATGTTTTTTTTGTTTCTTTTGCTCTTAATCGCATTAAAATATCAAATACTTTAGAGCTGCAACAAAAACAGGAAGTAGTAGACCTGCACTCCAGTCTACGCTAGTATTTGTAGTTTTTATCAGTAAACCACACTGTCTGTAGGTAGCACATATTTTTTAAAGGTTCAATATGTGACACTCAGAGCGTTGTTATAGAAGCAAACCACTATTAGTTACGTAAAAATGTAGTGGGGCAATTGCGCCCTGAGCAAGCGGCAACATCCAGGGCTAAAAAATGAAGCCAACATGGAAGTGACAAAAAGTATAGTTCCTCTAATGGCAGCTTTATGCTAGCTAGCTAGTCAGTCCCAGAAGACTCCCGGGTTAAAGTGATCAGCATTACTGCTGAAACAAACATGTTTACAGCCTGGTTCAAAAACAGTTTTAGTCTCTATAAGCTAACTTCAACATGCATGACAACTGCTCAAGCTGTGAAGTTTTATATAACTCATTTATATTTTATTAAGGCTTCATGTTACGTATAATTAAGGGCGGCCAGCTTTGACTGACAGGCTGTCTGCCGATAGTGGCTTCAGCTTCTCAGTCAGATCCGACACTCACTACTCCACAGCGCCAGCCTCTTGCCCAAATATAGTCCATCTGGCTCCAAAAAACAAGATGGCGTAGGCCAAAATGCAAAACTTGTGGCTTCAAAAATGGAGTCCACAAACAGTGGGTAATGTCACAATGGCGACATCCATTATTTTTAAAGTCTTTTGTCCTGAGCAGAGAATGAAGTCACGCTGTCGTAATCCGAACATAGCCACTGGCTTGTGCTACATTTCCACCATATTCAGTGAAAAACTTAAGTGACCATCTGCTCCACTCAACTGGGCACTTGATGGGCTTCCCCCCCAGTGGCATGCTCTATCATGTAATGCTCTTGACTGGATAAACGCGCTGCCAGTTGGGCGGTCCCTGGTTGTCTGCTTATAGTTTCAAAGAGGAAACAAAATGGCCGCCTGCGGATAAACTGAAAATGTACCTCTGAAAACATCTGAGGCAAGAAATTTGCATTGCTGCTGTTAAAATCTTGTCTTATTTTAGAAGTTAATCGCCTAGCTAGACAGCTTGGTCCATGTTTCGTGAGCCAGGCACATTTCGCTGGACAGACTCATTTGCACAGGTTGAATCTAATCTATTTAATGCAAATACAGATTGCCAAATGCACTAAATTGAAAGTGTTGAGATGCCCTCCATTGCTGGATTTGGTGGAAATGCACCATAGCTCACAATCACCACTTGGCAATGCGCTTATACGGTGATAGCCCCTGATTTTGTGACAGCGGCGTCACGGATGGGTAGTGCCCATCCTCCATTTCCCCCCTGGTTAATACTGTTACCTTTGTCAGCACTGTTGCCATTGTTTAGCGCTGTTTATGGAGTTAGCACCATTAGCTGCTAGCTGCTGCCTCAGCTACCTCCATTTTGAGAACCGTGTCCAGACAACTCAAACGCTCTGAATTTTGTAAGGTTCCCCTTAAACTGTGGTTTAGAGTTTTTTTTGTAAGTTATGTTGTAGCCTTACTTTTCCAATAGTTAGTAATAATGATGTCACAGTAAGATAACATGGACTGTATACTATGGGTTGGTTTCAACACTGTCAATACAGCGTTATATTCTCAGTAATTAAACCCTTCCGTGTATATGTGTAAAATAATCTTAAATTTGGATTTTAAATATTTGGCCCTGGTCCAAATATCTTATTGTTGTTAACAGTTTAATCTGCAACTGAAACATCTCATAATTCGACACAATTGCCCAGCCGTAAATACTAGTGTTTGATATTTAATGTTTGAGTTTTGGTGAGTCAGTTAGAAGCACTTGATATCTGCCTTTGAGGGTCTAGTTGGCTGACCATTGCCGAGTAATTATCCCTTTGCATGTCTTTCAGTCACTGTTAACACTGCATTTATTTTTGTATATGTCTGGGCAGGACTTTTTTCCAAAAAGACTTGATATTAAACATAGATATTTTTGGCACTGACGGAAATATAGTATGTCTGTAGCACTAAGTTTAGGACACTGTCATGGACTAAAAGCTGGCATTAAATTTTCCGGTTATATTCATAATGTTTGCCAATTCTTTAAATTTAAGTTGTGCAACAGTTAAAATATTTTAGATTATACTCAGCCCTAATGCAAGACTGTTGCATTGGATTTGAGGTATTTGTTATTCTGTCCACTCTATTTTTCTTGCCAAGTAGCTGTCATGACATAAGTGTCAGATTAATTACAGTCAAAATGCCAATGGCCAGTGGCAAATCAACGCCCTGTATTCTGATAGTAGGCAGTAAATAAAGGTGTAGAAGAGGGTGGGGGCTTCTGGCACAACTTCACCTATTGTCAAGATGCATGGAAAAGGGAAAGAAGCCTAAAGTGGCTGAAACACCAGCAACACTTGTAGTATGTAGAGCAGCTTTATTGCAAGACCAACACTTTTGGCTCGTGGCCTTTACAAGTCAAAACACATCTGTTGTTCTTTATACTACATGTGCTGCAGGTGTTTCAACCCCTTGAACCTTCTTTACCTTCTCCATGCATCTCAAAAGTAGGTTTATGCTGGAGTTCGACCTCAATAAACAAAGATATCACAGGAATTCTGCTTTTTACACTTGAAGCCAATTTGTGGTAATTGTTAATTAATTTACTTTCCTCTCGCAAATGTAATTATTTAGACATTAAATTTAAGCAAGCTTGCAACTGCTGAGATTTGTGAAGATGAATTACAAGTTTATCTAGTGTGTTCACACTTTCCGTGTGCTGCACTGCCCTTGTGTTTGAGTTCCACCTCTTTCGTTCTGTCAACGTCATGTTATCAATAAACACTTGAATCGATGCCAAATCGTCCAAGTCCACATCATGACCCATCCATGAATCGATTATTTCCCCCACCCCTAATCTTAACTTCTTAGGTCAAACAATAACTGCATTTGATTCTTTTTGTGCTGGGTGTCTGATCTCCGACAGTCCTGACTCCGTTCTGGGTCAGCAGACTTTCTGTTGCTGCCATCTCTGGAGCCGCTCTCTCCGGAAAACGGTCAGTTCAACATCTGCCCTGTTAGCACAAAATAACTCAACAAAAGTGGCTAGCATGCAACACCAAGCAGTTTAATTGTCCCAAAAAACTCTCACTGTCCCACAAATGTCTTGACTAACGAAAAACCTGTTAACTGTTTGGTAATGCTAGCTTTGTGATGCTAACAGTTAGCTCTGTCACTGTGCGTGTGCAACCAGGTACACTCTCAAAACTGTCCCCAGAGTGGAGCTCACACTCCTGCAGCAGCAGCTATTGACAGGCCAAAAACAGTTGATAGTATGGCCATACTACACACCACTCCATTTACATTATGGGTATCGAACCAAGTACCCTGTTGCTATCAATGTCACTTTAAGGGCACTGGTGTTGGTACTGGTATTGGTAAGTAACCCCATTAATCATTGAATTAACATAGCAAACCAGGTTGATCTATTGTTACATCCCTAGTAGCTGTAGCACTGTGATATTTACTGGATTCACCTGCACTGCTGGAGCCAAAATGGATGCTGCAGTGACGTCAAGGCAGTGACGTGTCTTCCTCTGTGAGGTAGACTGTTGTAGCTGTAAAGGCTGCGTTCAGGTGCTTTCTGTTCGGGGTGACTGTTGGGTGAAGAACATAGAGCTGCAAAGATCATTGTCTGCACAGAAGTGTGTGTGTGTGTGTGACTGTGTGTCTCTGTGTGTGTGTCTGTGTGTGTGTGTGTGTGTGCGTGTGCGTGTGTGTGTGTGTTCCTGTGCTGCAGCTGTCAGCGGTGATGTGATGTGTGGCTTAGAGCCACCCTCACTGCTGTGTAACATGAAAGGGAGATTTTGACAGAAACAGATCAACATAGAGCGCACACATCCCCAAAAGTGCTTTAAATAGTGTCTGATCCCGTGTGGCACAAAAACCGGCCTACACCACCATATTTTTTATTGTATTTCTTCTCTTTCATATTTTAAAAGAAATACTTCAGAGGGTCACGTTTAGTAACACTCAGCTGTTAGATGCATTTTTACATTGATCTCTAAACCATTTGAATATCATCCTGGCCAACTCCACAGCACCCTGATGTAGAGCACAGAGAACAAGTCCCTGTGGTGGTTGGTGGTGGTGGTGGGCCTTACCGTCACCACGGCAACCAAGGTGTAGCTTCACCAGTTGCCGGGGGCAACAAGAGAGAAGCTGTGTATAGCGACACACAGGGGTAGGGAGCAGGGAGGGAGGGAGGGAGGGATGTGAAAGGCAGCAGGTGAGAGGAGGAGGAGGAGGAGGAGGAGTGGAGCGCTGGGTAGTTAGGAGGTGCAGAGAGCAGGAAGAGAGGAAAAAAAGGAGGATGAGAGGAAGAAGAGACATGATGGGGAAGAGGAGGAGGAGCAAAGTTGCCTCCGTTGCTGGGCAGGCACGTAGCAGTTCTTTTGAGTCTATGTTGAAGACATCGCCTCCACTGTTGTTGAGTTTTAGCTGCCCCCTTTCACAGTGTTAAATGCAGCCAGAAACGCTCCGACTCTGCAGCGCAAAGCCCTCCGCTATCCTTTAACCCTATCAGTGTATAATACACATCTGATGCAATATTGGAATCACTTGAGAAAATTGTCTCAGCAAAAGTATTTTGATAAGACAGGAGGTTTCTGCGCTCATTTTGCAAGAACTCTCGAGATTGCTGCAGAGACGTACGTTCTTTGAGGACTCTGTACAGAGGTTGCAGTATAAAGGCATGGAACGTGTACCGGTAATTCAATTTCACGTTCCACCATTATGATTAATAGTAAGAGTACGAAGAGAGTGGAAGGAAGTCATTGGTGTTATCAGGTTTTACGTCTCAGAAAGGGCTAAACCGCTGCTGTTATTCATCCTCATTAACTTGACGGAAGAAGTATAATGTTTGAGCCTAATCATGAAGTCTGAAATTTACGACTATGTCCTGCTCTTTCAGCAGCGGTGTGAGTCACATTTGAGGAGTTCTCACCCAAGGACAGGGAAATATTGAGGGTTCCTCGTAGGCTGTCCGTCTCTTCCTTCTGTTTTTTGTACACAGCCTCTCAGTGTAGCTAATTTTAAGTCACATTGAAGAGATAGTTAGGATATTTTGAAGTAAAGTTACATGGTGTTACTTTTGCGTAGTCAGTGTATTACCTACAGTAGATGTCTGTCAGCACACCCCCAGATTGGAAAAGCTTGCAGGAGTGCCGACATGAAAGCTAAGCAGTGTACCACTGTGGACAGAAAGCAGCAAAACTTATTTTAGCCACCTAAAAAAAAATTTAACAGGTTAAGTGTATGCCATATTGAGAATATTTTCACTGCTTTACCTCTCCGTCAGACAGCTCATTCCACTGGGGAAGCCACGGCCTCAGTTCCCCATCTGTTCCTTCATACAGACGCCACCAGACTCCACTGACAAAAACAATAATTTAAGGTTGCCGAACACAGGAGCTGCTTGTATATTGCTGCCTCGATTAGTTAGTTGGTTTGTGTTACTGTGTGTCTTTGTTGAATCCAAGTTGATCCTTTTAAACGTTAGAGTCACAGAATAATGCAAACAAACCATGTGAGGCAGCAGTACACCAGCACCTCATGTTTTCAGCAACGTTAAATCATTGTGTTTCTCAATGGAGTCTGGCTTTGAAGAGAGCTATGTAACGGCTACTCACCACCCCACTTCAAAAGATCTTAACTATCCCTTTAAAAAGGAAAAACTAGAATTGACCTCAATGACCTGAGTGAACTCACACAGCAGCAGTGGTGACATCACTGCCCCAGCATCACCACGGCGTCCATTTTGGCTCCAGCTGTTAGCAGAGTGTCCAGTTTAAGCTCCATCTTGGAGATAATGGGTCGTAGTTGTACGTGTGGGAGAAGTGTGGTTGAAAATTAGATTGATGTTTGACAAAATTGCAGAATAATCTAGCAGTAGGTGGTATCTAGCTCTCCACATGTTTCTTTTAAAATCACAAACAAAATTTCCTTCACCCTCCATTGTACTAGGGTGGCATCAAATATCTCAGAGACATATATCTAAAGCTGTGGGCATTTAAAATCCAAACTATTTGCATGGCAATATAAGCTACAGGTAGGATTTTTGGTGAGCTGACTGTTAAATATGACCACCTAAAATCAACAAATGATATAAAAGCAGAGAAGGTGTTAGCTAACAAAGGCAGTCAGTCTGCACCAGGCATGAGGGGGCTGTGTGGGGGGGAAGCTCGTCTCTGGGGACACCTGCTCTACCTGTGCAGCTGTTAGGAGATAATTAGGTGAGGCCTGCACCAGTGATTGGTTTTATGATGTCTAACTGCCTTTTGTTTGCATTGCCAGGTGGTTGCCTTAGCGATGGACGGGGACTCAGAACCAAACCCTGCCGTAGCAGAAGAGGCAGGGGAGCGGGTGGAGCCCATGGATGCCACTCCCTCCCAAGAGCAACAGACCACACCCCCCTCGGAGGAGGCCGAGGAGGAAGTTTCCATGGTAACAGAAGAAGATGGAGCCACAAAGGAGGGCAGCACAGAGGACAATGATGATGATGATGTGGTTCTGGTAGGGGAGGAGGATCCCCAGCCTTCTGCCACAGCCCTCTCCCAGGACACGCCCAGCACAGACTGCCTAGAGCCGGCTGCTGCTGTGGCAACTGTAGACATGTCCACGGCAGAGATGCCCTCTGTGACCCCCAGTTCTCCTGCGTCTTCCAGCACATCCACAGCAGCGGCAGCACCACCTCCGAAACCTCCAGCCACAGAAGCAGAGCCCATTGTCATTGATGACGAGGAGGACTCTGAGCAGAAAGACACTTCCTCCTCCTCACCAGCGCACCCTGGAGGCTCCTCAGAATCCCACTCGCCAGGTGTACTCAGCAGCACTGAGCCAGATTCAGAGATCAGGATCGCCAGTGTCACCACACTGGGCTCCAGTAGCCAGAAAGGAAGCGCCACGGCTTCTGCAGTAAACACACCGCCACATCCAGCGGACCCACAGGAAGACATGAACCTGATGATAACTTCAGTGACATCACTGCAGGGTGGGGCAGCGGCTGTCACAGCGGTGAGAATCATCAAAACTTTTATATTTATACTTGCTTTTGTCTAGTTCACATTCACCTCTGTTCTCTCTGTTCTTTTTAAGATATTGATTAAATATTTTTTGCCTTCTAATAAGTTTCAGGAAAAGTTGGTTCTTGTGATGTTGTCTGCTGGTAAACATGAGAGAAAGCAGGTGTTCTCTTTGGCAGAGCAGGTTTATTCCTGGAAAAGTATCTTTGTAATGACACTGCTGTAGGCTGATATTTTACTCCAATATTTATCCATCCAAGTTGCACTGGCAGCTCCTAGTTAGATGAGGCTGGACACACTGCAGGCTCCAGAGACTGCACAGCACATATGGCACCTTTGTTTTTCTGAGTTCCTTATGATCCTTTGTCACTAAGGAGAAACACTTACCTTAAGCACCTTGTCTGTCTAGGCAGGTGAAGGCCAGGCAGAGGAAAATGGTCTGCAGATTAGCAGTGCATTCAGCCTGAATCCCGACACCCCATCTGGTCGACCAACATCCTCCTTCAACCCCGGGAGGGGCTCAGGCCCCATGGGCCAGCTGGTGCAGAATGGAGACACGGGAACGCACAACAGAGCAGGTAATGAATTTATCATGCAGTGAGAAGAACTTAGGCATGTTCACACAAGTTAAATGTTATGACCAAACCGAAGCAACACGTTTGGCTTCAGTCACTGCAGGGCTTGCAGGGTTGCAGAACTTATAAAAAACTTGAGCCCCATAACACTGTTACCTGAAACCAGTAAACAATATCATGTGAGTGGTAGCAGGCCACACGTTTCTGTTTACTTTTTTTATTTTTATTTTTGTTTTAGGCTCTTTGGCCCTCACTCCTACTCCTGATTGTGTCCATGTGAAACAGGTGCTGTCCTGTTTTAGAACTTTGCTCCGTGAAATTGCTGTTACAAGCTCTGCTCTTAATTCATGACTCATTGGGAGTTCGGGGCTAACCTTGCTAAGTCCGATGGAGGGTGGCACATGTCCCTGGATTTAATGTGCCAATCAGGATGTGCTAATATATACATTACTAGATCCTTGGCCTTAAAGGAACTGTTCACCCCAGAATCAAACGTCCATATTTTTCCTCTGACCTGTAGTACTGTTTATCAGCCTTGTTTGTTTTAGTTTGAGTTGTCAGTTGTTGGAGATATCAGCCGTAGAGATGTCTGCCTCCTCTCTAACATAATAAAACTAGATGGCACTCAGCTTGTGGTGCTTAAAGCACCAAAAAATGCATTTGACAAACTCAACATCAATGCCTCAAATCATGACCCAGTTACTCAAGATAATCGACAGACCTTGTTGTGAGCAGTTTCATTTAGGAACTATTTTCTTTCTACCACATTACACCCAGCGACTGTATCACTGCACAGAAGGAGGTGTGTATCTACTGCTAGCTCATAAAGCACCTCTGAGCTAGCTAATGTTACAGTTCAGCCAAGGAGGACGCTGCTAATGTTTACATCTTGCGCTGTCTTGAGCACGAGCCTCTCAACCATGAGTAGATGCACACTTCCTTCTGCATGGCGATATAGTTGGCGTGTGCCGTTAGGGAGAAAGAAGATGAAACTGCTCACAACAAGGTCTGTGGATTATCTTGAGTAACCGGGTCACGATTTCTCAACAGAGACAGCGCTGTTGAGTTTTCAAAATGTATTTTTTGGCCCCTTTGATCACCACAAGCATAGTGCCATCTAGTTCCATTTTATTGAAAAGAAGGCAGACATCTCTACAGCTGATATCTCCAACACTCTGCAATTCACACAAAAACAATTTAGACTGATAAATAGCCCTACAGGTAACAGGAAAATATGTTTTTTGATTTCTTGGTGAACCAGTCCTCAGTCAAAAACCTAAAATAGAATATAAAAAGCTTGTGGCAAACAAACTTCAAGAGTGACCTCTGAAGCCACCTTTCATTGATTGGGGTTGGAGGATTAACAGATATACTGTTAAGGTGCTGAGACAGAAATGTGAGAAGAAACATGGCTGTCTCATCCATTCAAAAGGAGGATGATCCTGAAAACAATCTGGTTTTTACTTTTGCTGCAACACGATGCAAGCGCACATTCCTGATGGATTACCTTGTAATGTGAGCGCTGCATTTCTACTGTTTACCCTGCAATCATCAAGAAAGGATAAGTGATTGCTGGTGTGATAATTTTCCGCATTTTTAGAATCCATCCTCATAGTATTAAAAGACACTGTGCAGTTATTTAGTTGTCCTCTGATAAGCCCTCAGACTCTTGGTCTATCAGTCCTACTGGCTTTTCTGGATGTTTTTTTCTCATACCTGAAGTTAAGCGCTCAGCCATGCCAGAAAAGGCAGAAGTGAAGAAGACGGCAAACTAGTCAGAATGGATGTAAACAAAGCAGGTTTCATATTTTGAAAGAAAGATCTGTTTTGCAATTATTTTTTAAAGAAAGAAAAGTGCCTTCATCACTTTAGTTAAACCTCAAGGTTACACACAGCGGTGAGTAAGAGTGAATGAAAAACATGATTTTTGATTCTTCATAAGAATGGTTGATAACACCTCCTGGAAATCAAAAACTGCCTGTGGGCGCAACAGGATAGACCTACAACCAATCTTTCACCAAGCAACCTCAGCGACACGTGCAAGTTGGGGTGGTGTTTGGTCCATTTGCAAGCAGGAAAAAATGGCAGCCTGGTCACAAAGTTTATTTTAAAACAGCATACTAAAATGAGTTTTTAAAAACATTAGAGGAAAGAAATAGGCAAAGCAGTGATTAAAATCTTGAGTCATATTTGATTAGTGCTAGTTTGACAGTTTGATTTGGACTGGATGCACAACGCACGAGACCAAACAGAGCAGCGAAATGTGTGACGTGTGACTTCCAAATCAGGACTGGTGACGCGTATCTGTCAATCATTGCATCAAACCTGCCCCACATTAGTATACAGTTGTCATTGGCCCGGCCCAGGCCGTCTGGAAATCTGTCTGAACAGAAGGGGGACCAGACGCATCTGTCAGAGCAAATGAAACATGAGCTCGCAGATCCATCTGGCTCCCAGGCTACAGGGCACCTTAAAGTAGGGAAATGGTGTTTTCTGTCACTGCAGCCTCACTCTGCAGTGGGCTCAAAACACCAAGCAGAGACGACATTCACAACCGGAGAAAAACAAAAAGGAAGGTGGAGAGTAAGAGAAAAAAGTGGCATGCGAAGTTAGGAGAGTAACCAAGTAATGTTATTCATGTGAACCCTGGGTCTTCAACAGAGGGTCGGGACTCGTGTGTCTGAAAATATACATTAACATGAATCCAACATGTTTTGCTTTTTGCCCCAACTTATCTTTGTGAAAGTGGAGTTTCCCCCCTCACCTACCTGAAAAGCAAATACAGGTCAAAACTGCGGCCTGAGGCTGATCTGGCCCTCTGCCTAAAAACCTCCATCTGCCCGGTTTAATATGTAATGCACTTTTATACTATAAATGTGTTAGGGGGTCCCTGCTCCATCTCTCTTTCAGCTGAGGCCTGAAAAAGTTTTAGACCCTTGATGTTTAAGAACCCCAGTGTTCGCCCTGACACTCACTAAGTGAACCACTTAAATAAATTATTAAGACGAGCACAGTATCTTTGTGACATCATGGCTTTATAAGACAAAAAGAACCAGACACAGTAAACTCCTCCTAAGTCACCGAAAGAGCACTGTGAATTGTGGGTAATTCGCTCAAACAAAATCTGCAGCACAGCTGCAGAGCTATGGAGATTGTGCGCACAGGGCTTAAATAGTTCCCCAGGGGGCCATCAGACACTTTGTGATTTCACGGTGGGACAGTCCTGAGCCCTCACAGACTTATTGGCATTTAAGTCTTTGAAATGATAAGGTGGGATATGAGGACTGGGCCTGAGACAGTTTTATGTTCCTGTGTAGCTCGACTCAGACTCCAGATGGTGCTGTTGACTGCAGAGGTGCCTCTTTTCCAGAACTGGCTCCTGGAGGATTTTTTTTTTTTTTGGATGCATCATAGGTTCATGTCTGCAGGTTAAGCCCTCACATCAGAATCACATTCTGAGCAGCCGCTTCCTGCTGCGCAGCACCTTATCTAGCTCTACAACCACAACACAACAAGCAACAGAGCTGAGCTGCTTTAGGTTACATGTTAACAAGTGTGATGCTCTTTGCTGTTTGTCAGTGTTAGCTGGATTGTGAGAACGCTGTAAAATGGAGTATTTTATGATCTGATTGGTCAAGGTGCTCTGGTATGGGGCGCTCTACTAAGTTGAACACATACCACATACTCTCTCCCTTAGTTTCCTGTCTGCCTCTCTACCATCGGACGTCCAATAAAGGCAAAAAATGCCAAATAAATAATGTTGAAAAATGTGATTATGAAAGCAATGCAGGAAAGGTAGACACGTCCGGACTTCTGAAGTGAAGAATGACATGGTTGTTTCATGATTACATATAGAAAGATGCAGCGATTCATGTTGAAAAGACACTATATGAACAGAAGTATGTCAACACTCACAGTTGACATCCATATTTTTGAACAACCATTTCCTCTTCTCCTCTGGGAAGCCTTTCACAAGATTTTGACATCTGGCTGCAGGGATTTGCCGCCATTCAGCTACAGTGGCCTCTCATGTTGGGCGATAAGGCCTGACTCTCAGTTGGTGTTTCAGTTCAGGGAACGCTGAGAGACAAAGCCCAAAGTATGCACAACAGCCTCAAACCTTAAGTACACAAAGCTTCAGTATATGCACAGGCTTGTCCACATACTTTTGACATATCGTGTATATTTGGAATAGTGCGACCAGCTTTTAATATAATTGATTAAATCATTAAAGCAAGGGAAGACAGAAATCTGGACGCCCCTCTCTGTCCTAGGCCCCTCCCTCTTCCTCTTATCTCACTCTTCATACAGTAACCCAGTGTTTCCCATACACTGATTTATGTAATCTTATTTCATTGTACAATTGCCAGCATCTCACTCAGTCAGCCCCTCCTCATGCCGCTCTTTCTGTTCATCAGACCACAAATGAGACAAGAATGAGCTGCTAGCCACCCCATGATCCCTCCACCTTGCCCTTCGTGCTGTGGCCTGCTTTCCCAGAAGGAGAGCAGGCAGCAGCATGGGAGATGGATTTTCTGTTGGCAACTGTAACAGCTTGAATTCACACAGGGCAAACCCCTCAGTGCCGGGTGTAACAGCAGGCTGTTGACCAGTGACAGCGCCGGGTCTTACTTGTGTTCTAACTCTGTGATTCAAGGCTGTAGCTAACGTTGGCTACATAACTTAGTCAGTGCTAAGTTGCTTCTACAGTAATGACATTCAAACGTCAATCAGTAATAAAAAAAACATGGCCATGCACACACACTGTCGGTATTCTATGTTTCCCTGACAAACCTACACTCACTATTTTTGTTGTCAGCTCAGGAAAAACAAAGATGTCTAATGGAGACAACTTTCTTTCTCTCTTTCCCTCAGACTCGTGGATCTCTCAGTCAGCGTCAGTCCCCCGCAACCAAAAACAGACAGGAGTCGACTCTCCGTCACCGGCCACCTCCCTGCCCAAACCTCCAGGCCAGTCTTCCTCATCTACTTCCTCCTCAGGCTCCCAGCCACAGCCCAGGACAGTCAAGGTGATCCACTTTGTTTATTGAGGTCATTATGTGTAGGAAAAATGTAACATGGCGCACAACAACTTCATATGCTTGACTTAAAAAGATGTGTGTTAAAGGTATACTGTGCAGGATTTCTTTATAAAAAACTGTACAGACAAAAGTTAGCCCTCTCAGTCATCACTAGAAGTGTGTGGCGGTGTATTTATCTGCAGAGACTCTGCCCTCAATTCAAAGACACATAGTCGAAAAAAAATGCAAATATAGCAGAGTGAATTTGGGGTTTCTTCTCACTTTTGCAAGTGATTCTGATGACAAGCAGTGTCCGACAATTCGTGCATAGTATACCTTTAAAATATTATCTCAAGCACATTGCAACAAAATGCCACTGATGCTAATTCAAAGTTGTGTTATTTGATATATTTTAATTTGAAATATTGTGGATTTTAACGCCTAAGTCCCTGCATTCATTACCTTTTTTATTCTTTGGTTAATAGTATTTCCTGCGTCGTGACATTTGTGCAGTAGAAAATTCAGGATTATAATTTGTCAGTGCCCTATTTTTGTCTTTTTTGCTGTGTTTAATTTCAGTTACACTGAAGTCAACTGTTAGAGAGGTAGAGGTGTCCAAAATGTCTAGAACCAAAGTTTTACATGACCAAAATGTATCTCCAGTGGTTGCACAGCAGGATGCTATTTCATCTGGCAGCTAGTGGTGTAAAGTCATAGATTACTTATTGCCGCTGTAAACCTGCCCTGCAGCTAAGTCATTGTTCTGTTTGTTAATCCCAGGTGACATGTGCCAACTGTAAAAAGCCTCTGAAGAAAGGCCAAACGGCCTACCAGCGCAAAGGCTCGACACACCTGTTCTGCTCCACCACCTGTCTCTCTGCCTTCTCACACAAACCCGCCCCCAAGAAGAGCTGCACCATGTGCAAAAAGTGAGTCTCTACCCTGCAGGTGCAGGAAACCTACTGAATGAGAAACATACCATGGTTTGAATGTAGGATTGTGCACGTAGCATATGAAGTACATTCAAAAGTAGTGTGGTGGTAACAGTAACCTAAATCTGTGATTCAGTGTGAGTTCAAATTAAGGAAAAATAAGTGGTTCTTTTTAAAATGAATGTCCAGCATTTTTCCCCCCAACAGTATCTTTATTGATTTTAACAACAGTAAACAAAGACATGCACACACACATATCCACAAACACACAGAAAGAGTATTTAACACACATGTAATCCACCCCCACCCCAAACGAATTTGAAAATAGATAAAATAAAATGAAATGAATAAATAAATACATTTAATTAATTTAATAAAAAAATGAAATAAAATAAATGAATAAAGAGACAGGAAAATAAATAAATAGAAAAAATAAGGGGGAAAAAACATAAATTACAGTCAGACGACAGCTCTGCTCTGATCTCTGCTATGTTCACATTTTAGAGAATGTCATTTATATTTTCCTCATTAATAATGTATTATTTTTCCCACCCATAACCCATTTACACGTCCCTGTGTGTGTAACAATCGAGCAGAGTGTACGGGCGTTGTTAACCTGTCTATGTTAATGCATATTCCTATCTGAGTTATGAGCCCTTTAAATAGCACAAAAAATACTGCAGGTTTTTGTTGGTCAATGGTGCAGTCGCTTTCTGCTGCCTCAAGATATCAATACGCCAACAATGCACCTGACCACACCTCATTTAAAAACCTAAGCGCCCATGGGTGCACAGGAGGGTGCAAGTACATTTGCTACTTGCACAATGTCTACGCTGGCCGTAAAAATAAAAACTCTGAAACTAGCAGTGACAGTTGCGCAGAGCTGTGTGCCTCTTCGTACAAGATAGTTAAGATAGGGCCCAACATAAGAGAGAAGGACAGCTGATATTCTGTTTACTAACTGATACACATTTTTTTTTGCAGGTGTTAACTTACCTGTGTTCTGTGATGTGTGTGTGTTTTTCAGGGACATCACAAACATGAAGGGTACCATCGTGGCACAGGTCGACTCCAGCGAGTCTTTCCAGGAGTTCTGCAGCACGGGCTGCCTCGGCGCTTATGAGAACAAGCAAAACCCACCAAAATCAGGCCTCAAAACCAAATGTACTGTCTGCGGCAAGCTCACAGAGGTCAGTCTGTCCGACACACTCTCTTCTCTTGTCCTCGGTTCTCCACCAGAGCAACACGTGTCTCTATAGTCCTGACAATGGGGTGAATAATTGATAAGCAGTTGGTGAAAAAGTACGAGTGGAGTGAAACAACCAAACTGTAGAACGTATAGAAGGAAGTCTGTGTGCAGTTTTGCTGAAGTATGATCAGGCTTAGTGCGATCCAGAGGGGTGTCTAATAATGTGGCTCCCTCAGGGTGCATGAAACATCACAAACATCCTTCACTGTAACGCAGTCCAACACACAGCCTCAAAGCGGTGAGCATGGCTGGTTCAGTTCCACCTTCTCGTCATTTTTGACATTCTTGGCTTGGATGTTTGTTTTTCAAAAAGTCAAGTCCTGTCGCATTTTATTTATTTTATTTACATCTCCTCACCTCTTCTATTTTTGTGTCTTTGATTCTTATCCATTAAAGCTCCACCCCAGCCAGTGTTACTTCCTGTTTTTCACTTAAAGATCTCTCTCAACTGGAGAATGAGGTTGTGGTTAATATCCGGATGAAGGGCTGGGCGATAAATTGATTTTATCGATTAATTCAAATTTGTAGTTCAGGCTGATTTGTATTAATGAAAAACGAGTTTCTATTTAAAATCTGCCACCGCTGCTCCACGCTGGGCTCCCGTAGTTCAGAGTGGGCTCATGACTTCTGTTGTGATCCAATATGATGGTAGGGGAAACACTGCCGTATGATAAGAAAGGGGTCCGGTGGAAAGCAATCACAGATGCAGTTGCCATGTATATTGCTAGAGATATGGTGCCCATACATAGGCTACCGTGGAAAATCTGGGGTTTATTCACATGCTGAAAGTTTTGGACCCCAGGTATGTGCTACCTTGCTGCAAATATTTTTTTTATACCGAGGAGGGGAAAAATCGATTTACATCCTGAATCGGATTTTTTGTGAAAAATTTGAGGTTTTTTTTAATTTTTTAATTTATTTTTTTTAGGCCATATCGCACAGCCCTAGCCTAGATCCTAGATCAACTAGATTGCTTTTAGAGCGTATATGTCAAAGCAATAGATATTAGCATGGATAGCTCATGAGTCAATTTGAATCGACATTTCCTGAAATTCAGTTTGTTCTGATGATGACCACTTAGTGTAACTAAATAACTGGGCAACTAGTTTGTTAGCTAGTTTCTGTAACACCAACGAGTTAATGAAATATCCTTATTTTAATCAATATTTCAATAACCACTTTAAGTTCAGAAAAAAAGTAGGTTTTAGCCACGACGCAGATTTTTAACAGTGTTTCACCAGACCTCTGGAAACTGTTGACCTAGTAGGTAGAAAACAGTAGCTAAAGTTAGATAACGTTAGCTCATAAGATTAGCCTGTACATCCATGTACAGAGTTGAAACATAAAAGACAGCTACTCAGCACTTTTACTCACCTGAGAAAAACCAAGATGGCAGTTGTTTTAATCGTGGACCCAACCACACACAGAATAGTTAAAGTCCACTAGACTCTTGTGCACTTTCATCTGCTTGCCATGTAACGTTAGTAACATTGGGAGGTCTGAAGGATCACTTCTCTGTATTTTGTCTCGATCACATCCAATGTGAGTTTCAATTTTGTGGCGTACCGGCTGCCTGCAGGCTCATGCAAGTCTTTCATGTAGTCAGTTTCCTCTAATTCAAGCAGTATATAGATTTATGACTTCCTGAATTTTGCCTGTCGTAACAGTCATGTGATTGCCAACAACCTATTTAGAGAAAATACAATATAAGTTGACCGACTAGCTCACAATGATGTTCATCAGTTTTTCCCTTTTGGACGCAAAGAGGTATGACAGTGCACCTTCATAAGCTCGGAGGATAATCTCTGACCCGCAGCTTCTGCTATAGTCGTGCATCATCTTCTTGTTTCAGCACAAAACTAAGTTATTTACCAAAAAGCACTTCAGGAACAGTGTGGCTCAACAACATTGTCAAGAAATGACTCAGAAAAAGGTAAAATTTGATAAATATTCTAAAAATACTGGAGTGAGACTTTAAAGACCAATCTCATACCACCGTTTCATCGCCACTGTCGCTCCTTTATTGTTTTCCTCCTCAGGCCACTTTCATTCAATATTTATCTCTTTCTTGTTCCTCGTCTGTCGTCACTGTTCTCTCGTTCACTCTCCTTTCTTTGCTTCTCTCTTCTCTCCTTCCATCCTTGTCAGCATGGCGCATCAGGGCCTGTTTGCAGCAGGCCTTCAGCTCAGTCTCCATGGCCATCTCATCTAAAAACAGTTGTCAAAAACCTGGAGAATAGTTCCTCCTGCCTCAAAATGAAGCATTAGCTTGTTAGTTGATGGTTGTCCAGACTCCATTCGTGTTTAAAGTATTCAAAATATTTAAACAAATCATTAAGTTGTTTTCTTTGGGTGTTTTCTACCTCTTATATTCAGTAATAATCTGTGGGGTCGCTCTGTTTACTTGAATCGCTGTGTGCCTCAGCTAACCAGTACTTCTGTCACCTAGCAACTACAACTATCTGCTTTGTGACATCCTAAAATAATTTATATTATTTATGTCTTCCTCTTGATTTCTTTTGTATGTAAAAGCGGCAACAATGCTCCTGTCGTATTGCGCTAAAAAGGTTTTGTGAAGTATAAAACATGGACAGAATGCCTATGAAAAAATTGATTTTAAAAACATTATATTTCTTTCCTGTCTTTCTCAGTAGCTTTAGTTTTTAATTATTCTAATTGCAGCATATTGCAGCCTGTCATGAGTTGTTCATGGGCCGTCCTTGGAATTGAAATGGCAAGCTGGACAAGTCCTAAAAGTGCCTGTAAAGCACTTTGGATTACCTTATGTTGAATTGTGCTATACAAATAAACTTGCCTTGCCTTGCCTTGCCTTGCCTACAGGGCGCTAAGTCCCGCCTTACTGTGCTGTGATTGGCTGCAGCGCAAAACTTTAATCGCCAGGGTTGGAAATTAGCACCAGCTACCTGTAAAATGTGGGTTAAATATGCAAATGGATGCTAGATTTGCTTCACCCACCAGCCAAAAAACAATTGTAATGTACTGGCTTGCTGGTAGATTTTTGATTCCACCAGCCACAGTGGCAGGTGGACAAAAAGTTAAATTCCAACCCTCGTCTTTGTCCAATCATAGCGGGCAAACGTTTGGAGAAATCCCCTGAAAAAAAGACTCCACAGTTCCACATCTCCACATCCAGGAGTATGTGGACACTGGAGGAAAGCTTGGCTCAGGCCCTCCCTCTGGTTCTCTGGCGAAGGAACAGAGCACAGTCTGGGTCAGTGGGGCTTGCTGGAGGCTGCTCAGGGCCTGTGAGGCAGATCCAGGCAACTGAGAGTCAAGCCAGGCCCAACAGATCATGCTGGAGGCTTTACCAGGCTGGAGAGGTTGTCAAGAGAGCCAGGGTTTGAGAACCAGAAGGAGGGCAGGAGGTCTGCAGGGTTCAACATGCTCTGCAGTTCCTGGCTCTCCTCTCACCAGCCACACCTGCCTCCTCAGCCCCGATAAATTTACAGAAAGAAAAGATAAAGAAGAAGAAAGGTAAATAAAGTGCTAGTTAATCAGGCTCTTGCTGCTTCTTCTGTGTTTCTCTTTCTGTCCACAGATCCGGCACGAGGTTAGCTTTAAGACTGTGACCCACAAGATCTGCAGCGACACATGTTTCAACGTCTACCGCAGGGCCAATGGGTTGATCATGAACTGCTGCGAGCAATGTGGCGACTACCTTCCCAGCCGAGCATCAGCGAACCACTTCCTGCTGGTCGACGGCCAACAGAAACGCTTCTGCTGCCAGAACTGCATCAGGGACTACAAGCAGGTACTGTAGGCCCAACCACAGGCTGCAGGTGTGTGACATGTGCCCGATTGGAGCCTGTGTGATTGATTCAGTTATTTCACTCAGCTGTATCCATTTAAACTACAGCTCAGCTCTGTCAGAGTACTTCAGCTGTGGTGACCCCTCCTCCTCCTCACAGCCAGGACCCTGCCCCCACAGCCACTGACATGTAAATACAGTAAAATGGCCTTGTGAGTCACCCTCCTAAAATACTAAATTGTATTAAAAAACATTTACAGTTTCAGTAATGCAAATACCACCAAAATGAGAGAGAAGCAGGGCTCGGTCTGTCCACAACATCTGCACAGAATACAAAAGTGCTGCTCAGATGACTTCTGTTCAGGAGAGAAAGAAGTCCTCTGCATGAGGGATTAACCTGTCCCCCATCAACCACTGCCACTATGCCACATACAATAAACATTGTGTTTTAGTCCAGCACCTATTCAAACTTTAAAATTTTAGAGCGTATAGGGGTGTAGAGCGTAATGATGGAAGTATATGACGACCATTACCATGCTCAATTATGTCTCATAAGTTGTTGCAGCAGTTTTTGGGTTGATACCATTCGGTACACAGATTTTGTGCAAATTTAAGCATTTTTCTACCTCTCAAGAATCAATAAAAATGGTCAGAATCCCTCCAAAATACCACTTGAAGTCTCCAAGACCTTGAGGAACACCAAAGAAAACTCCATGCTATGATTTGGTATCAAAAACTTCTATTTGGAGATTTGTGTACAAACTGCATTTTTTCATCAATCGGATGGCGAGCACCTCTGTTCAGGAAGCTGCCAATAAACCTCCTTATTGTCAATATACCTATGAAAGCCAAACATCCTCTGAATGCTTGAGGTCTCTAGTTTGTGGTTGCAAAGTTTCACGAGGCTGTGATTATCCTGGAGGTCACTGTAGGTCATTTTATACAGCAAGGTCAAGTTTCTAAAAGTGGTCTCACCACAACGAAATGGCTACTGTGGGGGCTGACATCATCGCACATGAATAAACTTGGGCTCATTGAATCCAGCTGAGTCTCAGCTTTCCAGTTAAACCCAGTTTGTATAATTCTAAGATTGTTTAGGGACCCCAGTATGCAGAAATATTCAAATACAACACATGAAAATATGGGTTTTGCCCAAAACTGCATGGGACTAGCATGGAGTGGGCTCTATAAAGAGCAGTGGTTACACATACAACCCATTTTCATCGAGATATCTTGAGGTGAGAGGTGAAGGGACCCCTGTAAAAAAATGGCCATGCAAGTTTTTCACTAGCTTAACTTTAGAGTGCTATTGCTGAGGTATTTATTTTCTTGACAAGTTAGCACGACACGGTCAGGACCAATAGTGTGAGATGGATCAGTGGTTTGGTGCGGCTGCTGCGCCGGACCATCGACGTGAAGAGGGAGCTGAGCCGGAAGGTGATGCTTTCGATTTACTGGTCCATCCGCGTCCCAACCCTCACCTATGGTCATGAGCTCTGGGTAGTGACCGAAAGAATGAGATCACGGATACAAGTGGCGGAAAAGACTTTTTCATCTGTGGGGTGTCTGGGCTCAGCCTTAGAGATAGGGTGAGGAGCTCGGTCATCTGGAGGGAGCTTGCAGTAGAGCTGCTGTTCAGTTGAGGTGGTTTGGGCATCTGATCAGGAGCTGGAAAGCGTTGCTGGGGAGAGGGAAATCTGGGGTGCTTTGCTCAGCCTGCTGCCACCTCGACCCAGCCCCGGATAAGCAGATAAAAATGGATGGATGGAACCTAATGATTCTGTTGGTCATCTAGTTTTGTATGATACCAGTATCATCACTATCATCCAGCTCCAGCCTCTTAAAGACAGTAGTGTCAGCCAAGGCTGCTGGCATCCTAGTGGAATGGAACAGGAAGGATGCAGACATAAGAAACATTTGAACATTGCTAAATTAGAGAATTACTAAGAAAATAGGTAGCTGTCTGCTCCTCTCATGTGGTGGAAATTCAGGTTTTGATCATCTCTGCAAAAGTTTATTTCCATGTCGGGATCCACTGTGGAATTATAATTGTTATTTTAGAGTAAAGGCGCTCTCCTGATCATGAAGGCTGATGGATGGAAAATCACCAGCCTGTGTCACAGTTTAACCTGTCAGGCTACGTGACCAGGAATCTCCAAATGATGATTGGCAGGGTATAATTGGACATAATTCCCACCTGTAATGCAGAGTGTGACTGCAGCATACAGAACAGATCAGTGCTCAGTTCAGCTCTGGATCTCTTTTAGACCTCCAGTACAAACCAGACCACAGAATTACTAAATATGTTACTGCTAAAGTGTGTTGCTGCGCAATATTAGCAGAGAGTAAACGTTGGAGTTGTAGTCTTTGCTTGGCAACTCCAGCTTATCAGAAATTCCATCAGAAAGAAAGAAACTATGGAGTCTATTTGAAATGACAGGCTGATTCCACTGTTATGAATTACACTGCAATGTTCTGCTGGGAAACCTTTGGTCCCGGCACTCCTGTGAATGTCACGCCACACACCGAAACACTGTTGCAGAGCAAGTACACCCGGTCATTGCAACAACACTCCCAAATGAAGGGGGGGCCCCAGCAGGACAATGAACCGTGCCACCCTGCAAAAACTGCTCAGGAATGGCCTGAGGAACATGAGCCAAGAACTCAAGGCGTAGACCTGGCCTTCAAATTCCTCAGATCCCAACTGATCGAGACTCTATGGGATGTGCTGGTAAGCCCAACCCACAGTGGAGCTGAGCTGGGGCATCAGGTGGCTCCACATGAATGTCAAGACCCAAGGTTTCCCAGCAGAACGTTGCATCATAATGAGATGATCAGTGTTAATCACTTCATCTGTCAACAGTTTTAATGTGTTGGCTGATTGGTTTTTACAGTTGTATACAAAATTTGCCTTTTGGTCTTCTCTAAATGTCTTCTCTATGTCTGACTGGCTCTGTTCTGTGAGAGGGTACACAAATCCTCAAGACTGGCAAACTACCAGTTCCTCTAAATAGAAAAATCATAACTTGTGCCAGCAGGAGACAAAATCTTAACTCTGTAACTCCTCTGAGTTTTAAATCAATTTTTGAAGAACTGAAATCGATTCGGTAATGACAGTTGTGCAGACTGAGGAGAATCACTTTATTCTTCACTCTGGTTTCATTCAGCCTTTTTTGTTGTACTTTGTAGAAATGGATAGATACAAGTGAAGGTGGTGCCAGGTCTTCCACACATATTGGAGATATATTCTATCAATAACAGGACAAGGAGTGTAATCGATGTGCTTATGTGGTGGAGCTGAGGGTTCAGAAAGCAAACATGGAGACTATTGGCTACCACGCATGAGAGATTTGTGCTGTTTGCTCCTCTAGTGCTCATATGTCATCAAGGCTTACTCAACAAAGTTCAGGAATAATAAACACATTAAAACCTCCAAAGAAGAGGATCCATCCAGACTTCCCACATATCGTAATAATCTATATATGGTTCTTTTTGGTGCACCTTGATGTCCCTCCGCCATGCTGCATCGTTGCTCATTTCTTCCATGTTCCTGAAAGAAATCAAGCCAATTAGTTCAGGTTTCAAAGGGTTAAATATGCTCTCATTGTCACTGCAGAGCTTTAAGTTGCCTTTTGTTTTTCCTCTCTGTCCTAGGCCCACAGTAAACTTGCGAGCTGTCTGACCTGCAAAACGCTGATCAAGACGGGCGAGGTGCTTCACAGCCTCGGAGCGGGCGGCACCATGGGCTCCTACTGCTCCGTCAACTGTATGAACAAGGGCAAGCTGGCGACGACCTCCTTCATCAGTGAGTCACCAGAAATATACATCACTGAAACCGAGCACAGTCTTTCCATCATCAGGGATATAGGGGCCACAATGTACTTTAAAGAGCTTTTAAAGTCACAAGCATGTGTAATAAATGTGTTTCTGTGTGAGTTTAAATGTTTATTTATGATGTTTGTGTGCAGACACAGAGCCCACATGTCACTTCTGTAAGAGGAATTCATTACCGCAGTACCAGGCCACGCTGCCAGAGGGAAACATCCTCAACTTCTGCAGCTCGCAGTGTGTCACCAAGTTCCAGGTGAGGACTCTTTTCTCTTTTGTCATTTCAAAACCAAAAAACACTTAAAAGCTACATTTTACAGTGGAAACAGTGGCCACACTGGTGGACATCGTCTGTCTGAGGGCCCAGTGATTATTTGAAACAATCATTCTTTGATGTAGTTGAATGAAGACATCATATTGTTTCATGCAGCTGCAGTGAGAATGAAGCAAGACACTTCTGAAAATAACCATACCTGCATATTTATCTCATACATTAAACAGATAGTATACTTAACAGATAATTGGAGCAAACTAGACGTACTGATTGTTGGTGTTTCTGTCGCCTCTGTCGGAGTGTTTTGGCCCAAGAAAAAAAAATAAAAATTAGATACTTACAAAAAATACTATGAAAAATGGATGATATATCTGTTTTATTCATTGTGTACTTTTTTTCATATTATTTATTCTAACTGTTTTCATTCTACATTTGTTTCTTGTAATTAATTTATATTTTGTGCATGCCTGGAAAAATAATAATAAATAATATAAAATAAAATAAAAATAAAATACTGCAAGAAACATGAATATAGCACAGAAAAAATAATAATAGAAATATGACAAAATATTATGGATAATGTACAATATATCTGTTTCCTTTAGAATATTTTTCATATTTTATCATAACTTTTTCCACTCTACATTTGTTTCTTGACTTAACAGAACTTGATGTTTTTTGTGGTTAAAAATAATAATAAAAAAATAAAAATCAAGCACCACAAGGAACATAAATATAAAAAACATTTATATTGAGAAAGTTTAAAAAAAAAAAAAAAATACTGTAAATAAATAATATATCTATTTTATTAATAGTTTTTTTTCTCCCCATAATTTTTCTATTTTATATTTGTTTTGCAGCATTGGATTTTTATTCTATTTATTTATTTGTGTGTGTGTGTGTGTGTGTGTGTGTGTAAGAAAAAAAACAGCATCAAACACTAAGAAGTCAAGAAAAATAAAAAAAAAAATAGAATAGAAAAAAAATAAAATTATGAAAGGTGTTTTATCCATAACAATTTATTGTTATTTATTTTATTATTATTATTATTTTCACTTTTTTTTCGTAAACCTTTCTATTTGTCTCTTGACTTTATCCCTACAAATAAGTAAGAACAAAATCCAGGTTAACCAATATCGTCTACTAATTTAACACATCCTCATGAAAACAGCGGTTTAAAAACACAAACATTAAACGCCACAGGTTCCCTCAGAGGAGTCGATGACCTGATTAGTGTTTTAGCATAAATTTGCATGGTAATGCGAAAACAGACTTTCTTTAAACTATCTGAGTTCATCTCGTATAATACCACCCACACGTACAGAGACGTTTGTGGGCGTAGAAATATTTGCAAGTCAAATTGTTAATTAGCTTCAATTACCTATGTAAGTACAACCAGGTGGTGCGTTTTTATATATCAAGTACAAGATGCTCATGGAGGGACATCAGACAAATTGTTGTTACGCACCAGCTGCTCGTTATCAAAAGCTGTGTGATGTCTTTTTTAACAGAATGCAACTCTTCAGACGGCGACTAACGGACAGACGCCCCTCTCCACCACAAACAACACCGTCCAGCTGAAATGCAACTACTGTCGAGGAGCTTTCAGCTTGAAGCCCGAAATCTTGGAGTGGGAGGTGAGACCATCCCGAGGAGTGGTTACATCATTTTATACAGATATCACAGGCAGACAGTGACGTGAGTGGTGTGTAGTAGAGCCATACTCTCAAACTTTGTGGTGCTGTCTCAGGGAGCTGAACTGCCACCTCTATTACATACATCATGCTCGACTTAATCACAGACTGCTGCAGGAGTGTGAGCTCCATGTTGGGGACAGTTCCGACAGTCCGCCCAGCCGTTCATACACAGTGACATGGCTAACTGTTAGCATCACTATCTCACTATCACTATCCTCATTCATACAAATTATATTCAGCCACAAAATAAGTCTGAGAAGCTGCAAATCAGAACAGAAGTACAGAGAGTTGTTGCGTAGAGATGATGCACCGTCTTATGTAGTTGCATTGGTGTGAACCGGCAGGTTTTTAGGACGGCATATTGCAAGTAGTTGCTTGTTTCAACTTGTCTCGTTGCATGTCTTTGGTCTGAACTGGACTTTAACGCCAGAACAGGTACAAGTCATGTGTCTGTGTGTCTTCAGGATAAGGTCTACCAGTTCTGTAGTAAGACGTGCTGTGAAGACTACAAGAAGCTCCACTGCATTGTGACGTTCTGCGAGTACTGCCAAGAGGAGAAGACGCTACATGAGATGGTCAAGTTCTCAGGAGTCAAGAGACCCTTCTGCAGCGAAGGTACTTATCCCCTCTCCTTCCTCTCCTCTGCAGGACACTCGAGTAATTAGTCAGAGAGTCTAGTTGTGACCCCTGGTGGCTTTCATTTTAGTTGTGCCTTCAATAGTTTGCTTGCCATTTTTAAATATATGCATTTCATCTGTTTTCTATCCAAGGTTTTGATTTGTTGCTTCCAAATGAGACTGCTTTCCAGTTTATTGATCTTTTGCAATTTCATTACTGTTTTTGCTTCCAGGCTGTAAGCTGTTATTTAAGCAGGATTTCATCAGGCGACTGGGTCTGAAGTGTGTCAGCTGTAACCACTGCAACCAGCTCTGCAAGAGAGGTTTGACCCGGCAGCTTGGCGGCATGAACCGGGACTTCTGCAGCGAGACCTGTGCCAAGAAGTTCCACGACTGGTACTACAAGGTCCGCTCATACTCAGTGTGTCCGTCAATAACTACCATGAACATATTCAGGAATAAGTGTTTGTGAATTTTCTGAACCTTTTCCTGTTGTGGCCACCAGGCGGCGAGGTGCGACTGCTGTAAGGTGCAGGGTAACCTGACGGAGTCTGTGATGTGGAGAGCAGAGATGAAGCATTTCTGTGACCAGGAGTGTCTGTTGAAGTTCTACTGCCAACAGAACGAGCCCATCATGGTGACACAGAAAGGCCCCGAGAACACCACACTGGGTACGAACTGAGTGTGTGTGTGTGGTGTTTCCTTCTGAGAAACGAAGGTCTTTCTACATGTCTGCCTTCTTATGTCACTGTGTGTAACTCGGATTTCTCAATGAAGCAAAGAAGTGACGCTTTTTTTTCCCTCTTTACAGGGTATGAAATGCAGGGGGCCAAACTTGGGGTAAGTAAACATTTGGAAAAGGTGTTTTATGAAACATTAGTTGTTGATTTGAAGTAGTTTTGGTGCATTTGCTGCAGATGATGTCAAGATCTGATAGTTTTTAAATGTCATGCGTCACCCTAAAATGAAAATGTGAAACCAATTATTTATATTTTCTGTTTTGTCACTTACTGCACTTTAAAAACAATCCCATGATTTTATATCTAAATAAATGATTATTTTGTAAGAGCAAAAGCCACATTTATGTTTGTAATTACACCTGTACATAATCATTATTTTTCTCCTTTCTGTGTCGTGTTGCAGCTGGTGAACCAGGGTACTGTGGCGTACGCTGGTGGAGGTTTAATAAGAGATGTCAAGAACAAGGCAGTGCTCTGTAAGCCGCTCACACTGACGAAGGCAACGTACTGCAAGCCGCACATGCAGAGCAAACTCCTACAGACAGGTAAACACAGCATTTAACTTAATACCGTGAAAGTACAAACATATTTAGACACTTTTTGATTTATTTTTGAGATCAAAGGTTCTGTTTGTAACTTTATGTGCGAGCACAAGCAACAGGCTACTAACTGCAGTTCACTTAACAGTTAACATTGTCATAACAACAAGGCTTTTCTGAAAGTTACATACATACATGAGTTTTCACTTGAGTCCAACCTCACAATATATATTAATGGAGGTTTATGGAGGAGATTACTGCTGCTCACCCTTAAAAATCATGACTTGATGACCCATTAATACATATGCAGATTTGCGTATAATGTTCTGTTTTGGCATACCTGTGTCCACAGATGTAGACGATGGCGTGAAGAGGGAGTATATTCCTGTACCCATACCTGTACCTGTCTTCATCCCCATTCCCATGAACATGTATTCCCAGGTCACTCCCACGCCAGTCTCTCTGCCTGTACCGGTAAGACACGATGAACTCATACAGCGTATTCATTCTAAAAGGTTTTAACATCAATAAAAGCCTGTATGATAAATGTTACTTAAAATGGTTCTTGTATGAACAGACATGTACAAGTCAAAGCTGTCTGTAACCAGAAGGCGTGTATATCCTGTCCCGTCCAGGTTCCTGTGCCTGTGTTCCTGCCCACCACCCTGCAGGGGGCGGAGCAGATCGTCCAGACCATCAACGAGCTGAAAAACAAGGTGCCCTCTGACCCCCTGGAGGCCGACCTGATCTCCATGGCTGAGATGATCGCAGAGGACCAGAAGCCAGGTACGCTCATCACAGGGTTGGATGTCTGCAGTAAAACATGACAGATCAGAGATGTGGTGACAAGATGGTGGTAGGAATTGGTGAGATTATCTTGATACGCAGGTTGATTTTAGCGCTGCTCATCGTGGACTATATTGCTGTCATTGTTCATTTTAGTCAAACCATACAGTTTGAAAACGAGGCGCAGCTCCAACTAGAAAACAATGTGTCATGTGACTGCAGTTGGTTCACATCCAGGTCAGAAGACGTTCTCTCCACAAACAAACCGCTCTGAGGTACGATTAAACCGAACCAAACAGGGCAGGTGGGCTCTGGGGTATTTTTTGTTTATTTGTTTGTTTGTTTTTTTCAGTTTAATCAGCTTAATAAAATAATAACTATGTTGTCCAGTCTATTAGTTGTTGTTTTTTTTGCCAAATCTGGCCTCAAAACCCTTTCCTGGAAAGTGAAAGGTTCCTTAAATTATACCTTTCCTACTTCCTTATGTAGCCATCCAAATAACATTTGGTTTTATTGGCCGAGGTTTTGAGATATCTGTGACTGGGACTTCTGCCACCACCCTGATCCTGAGGAGGTTAATTAAATTCAGTATGTGTGTGAATATCAACAAACCATAAAACACTACAGTGATGTCTCTCTTAAAAAACGATGTCAGTTTTAACACAGGGGTCAGTTTGATTTGAATCAAGCTGCAGCGAGCGATGACAGAGAGGACCTGCTTATCTGTGTGTTTCAGATGTGAAGCCAGTGATGGTGAAGAGTGAGTGTGGAGGGAAAGAAGCCTCCAGCAGCAGCTCTGAGGAAGAGGAGAGGATGGAGGAGGAGAGGATGGAGGAAGAGGTGAAGGTGAAGGTGAAGGAGGTGAAGGTGAAGGAGGAGGACGAAGATGTGTACGAGCCCAACCTGGACCTGGAGGCAGACTTCCCTCAAGGTAATAACCGAATATAAACATTCCTGGCATTAATTTGTAAGTGCAAGCCTTTTCAATCATGAGGGGGACAGTTTTATTTTGGGCCAGTAAATCACTTTCACTTTATTTGGTCCCACCCAAGTTTGATGCCAAGTCAGTGCTCTTAAAGGTGCAGTGTGTAGGATTTAGTGTGATGTATATGCATATAAAATTCATAGTAATGTTTTCATTAGTCCATAATCACTTGAAACTAGAAATTGTTTTTTGTTTTTTTTCCCTTACCCCCGGATAAGCCAATTATATCTTCGTAGGGAGCAGGTCCTGTCACACCCAATAATGGAATAATTTCCAGAAAATATAATAAGATTTTCACTTAACTTGATAGAAAATGTAATAAAACTGAACAAAGTAAAAATCTGAATAATATATATAAAATGTACTGACTGAAATTCTTATGATAATTCAATAATATAACACTTAATTACATTATTGGGAATTTATTATATGATCACATGGGTCCCCTTTAAAACTAGAAAATCCACAATTGGATCCTCCTCCAAAAGTTTCTGCTTTAAATTTACTTAAATATTAATGTCAACTTTTTCTGAATATCGATTTAAAGCCCATTTTGAATGCAGAAATTTCATAAAATCAGGCGAGCCAAATGAGACACTTGATTTAATAAGAATCATTGTTGAGTCAGGTAAAAAAAGAATCTCATGAATATTTAATCGACAGTTTTGCCTTTCAGCGCTCACTTGTGTAACATTACCTTCTAATCTAAGATCCACTCTAATCTAATCAGCAATCTTTGCACAATGACGAATCAGTATGGGTATGGGCGGGTTGATTTACCATTGATTCAGATTTTATTCCAACCTCCTGCAACCTTGTGTCCTCATTTGTTGACACCGCATTTTGGCTACACCTTAAAATTTATTCTTCTTAACTTTGACTCGTTGTCCTCGTATATGGACACGTTTTTATGTCATCTACTGCGGTACGATAAACTAATCAGTGTTAAAAGAAGATGACGGCCATCTCTGCAAAGTTATTCTTCAGCCGATTTCGGTTTTTCGAGTTTTTCGAATTTTATGCTTGAAACTTTTTTAAATTTTTAGAGGAACACCACCTAAATTAAGAATTCCAATATGTTATTTCCATAGCCTAGAAATGTATTGTCAATATTTTTTAATGTGAGCTACTGTCTCGCTCAAAGATGGAAACCAGAGAGGTCAGTCTCAAACTTCTGATGTCATTGGGTATAAAGTCTGGAGCTGCTCCATAGACAACAACCCTGATTGTGTGGATTCACATGATGTTCATAAGTTTTATATCGTAGGCACCTGGTTTCTTGAAGACGTTTCGGCTCTCATCTAAGAGGCTCCTTCAGTTCCAACAGACTGGGGCGAAGTCGTAGGCAGTTGTTGATGGCCTGGTCGGGCAACGACTAACCCTTAACGACTGACACTCAGAGCTCACATGTGACCTCAAGGACTCTGTAAAGCTTGCAACTTGTCACAAGTCCTTAGAACTGAAGGATCCTCTTGGATGAGAGGTGAAACGTCTTCAAGAAACTCAAACTCTATGATATAGCACTTAAGACTATCATGACCTGGATGACTGAGAATCTTCACTGACATGTTCACATGATTTTTTTTACTCAAATGATCTTTATTCTATTGTCATGTTCTCACTTCTGAAACAGGAATTATACCCTTATACTCAGAACACTCCCCTGGGTGCTCTTATCTTTCCCAACTCATTGTCCATGAAGTAGCTCCAAACGTTACACTTGATGACATCAAGTTTGAGTTTTAGCACTCTAGTTTTTGAATTTGGGAGAGTTTTTCATGTTTACTTCTATTTTTTGACTGGGCTAGACCATAGAAATACCACGTATGAATTTTTAAAATGGCTGTAGTTCTCCTTTAAGCATAATAACATTTGTACTTAAATATGGCATCCAAATTTGACAAATTTTTAACAGTGGTGACAAGCTAGGAAGCTGTTATTTACGAAGTACTCATTCAAGGACATGAGGACTTTATTATAGTTTGGGCAAAATGAGGGTGTTAAAGTTAGGAAACATAGCTTGTGAAGATTTAGAATGAAAGCAGTAGCTTACAAGATTATTGATAACTGTTCAGTGTTTCCCCTAAAGTATTTAGCAGCGGCGCTGCGCCGCCGTTCTGACAAACTGTGGCTCACACTGAACATTGACTTTTACATTCATGGTTTACTGCTAACCTGACGTCCTCACCTGGACACACACCACACTGAAGGCTTCTTTAGAGGCTGCGATACACTCCACTGCTCTCGGTCAGTGTTTACATTTAGCTTTGTTTTGTCCTGTATGTTCCCACACGACCAACATGGCATCTTTATGTGTACCGGCTCTTTTTCATCGGCATTTCTCCAGGATTTGAGTCGTTTTGTGTCTGCGACTGGAAACACAGCGCTGATCAGGGGAAACCAATTGTAACAATTTCTCAAAAACCTCTTGAATTGTCCAGATACCATTTTTATGTGGGTAACTTGTATCTGTGTTCTGCTTGTAACCGGTCATCAGTTGTTTTTACAAGCAATGCCAGAGTCACAATACTGGTTAAAACACAAGATGGCAAATGTCACATCTGCTCCCACATGTTGGAGCGACTGTAACAGCACATGGGGTATGGGAAGCATTTTAAAAAATGTAATGCGACATCCACACCTGTGTACAAACGTTTCTAAAGACCCTCTCATGCCAGCGGACGCGCTAAACATCTTCTGGCTGCGGAAAAAAAATCTTGTGCACTTCAGCACCGCTGCTGGAAAACTCCTAGGGGAAACACTGGTTCTTGCTTGTTGCACAAATAAATCTACAATGATTTTTATTTTTTATCCCCATGTGATACATTTGCAGGACATAATTCTCTGTCAAGAGCAGAAATATTGCTGAATGCAATGGTAGGAGACAACTCAGACGTGGAGGACTTGTCTGATTGTGATGATCCTGGTGTGGAACAACTAAGCTACGAAGATTGTATGCCACCTTATTCACCAGAATCTGATCAGCAGAGCAGTGACGATAGTGACTGTGAGCCACAAGTCCGTCCATCTGAACATGTGCAGAGATCCAGAGGACCTGCGTGTATAAGTGTTGACATTGATAACGAGCCAGGACCTAGTGAAGATGGACGTGGAGAGCGCTGGCAGTCTGGTGCTTTTACTCCGAACTTAGTTAAGTTTGAGTTTTATGATGAAAGGCTATATGAGCGACAAGACTGGCAGCCTCTGGACTATGTGGAGCAGTACATCGACACAGACTTGATGAAACACATTGCTATCTGTACAAATGCTATGTCACTGTCTACCAGTGGTGGCTACCTCAACACCTCAGTTGATGAGATTTATCATTTTTTTGGAGCAACCATTTTGATGTCATGCGTGCCTTACCCACAGATGAGGATGTTCTGGTCCAATGCCTTACGAATCCCTGCCATTAGCGACAAAATGAGGCGTGACAGATTTTTCAAACTGAGGCAACATCTAAAAGTCGTCATTGATGATGAAATATCAGAAGACATGAGACAAACTGACAGATTTTGGAGGACGAGGCCTTTTATGGATCGCATTCTCAGAGGCTGCTTGCTTCAGGCTCGACCAGAATGTGTGTCCGTCTATGAGCAGATGATCCCGTTTACAGGAGCCTGTCCGTTTCGACAGTATGTACCACAAAAGCCCAATTCAGTTGGCATGAAGAACTTTGTGCTGGCTTCGTCCGATGGCATTGTGCTGGACTTTGAAGTCTTTCAAGGTGCAGACGCACTGAGTTCACAGGTTCGGGAAGCAGGGGGCCTGGGTTTGGGAGCCCTGGTCATTGAACATTTGGCTAAAACTCTGCGTCCTGGTACAAAAGTATACTGCGACCGCTTCTTCACAAACATGAGAGTAGTGGATCAAATGCTGCAGAGGCATGTGTACCTGACAGGTACAGTAAAGAAAAACCGGATCATCAAAGCGCTGCAGAAGCTACCGAGTGACCAAACCATGAAACAGCAAGGAACAGGAACCTCAGCGTCAGTTACCAGGGGAGATGGGAGGGTATGTGTAGTGAAGTGGTTTGACAACAAGCCGATGTTGATGCTCTCTGCTGTACATGGTGAACAGCCAGGAGACACCCGGCAGCAATGGTCCAAGAAAGACAAACGACACGTGACTGTCACACGACCAAGTATTGTATGCGAGTACAACTCCAAGATGGCTGGGGTTAACTTGGTAGACAGGATGATGAATTATTACCAAATGAGCGTCCGAACCAAGAAGTGGACGATTCGGATGCTGATGCACTTCACTGATCTCGCTTTAGCCAACAGCTGGCTCTTGTATCGGCGAGACAACACTGAACGTGGCACGCCAAGAGAGGGCATAATGCAGTTCCTTGAGTTTCGCATGGCAGTGGCTCAGGCATACCTGACCAAGTGTAACTCTGATGTCCAACATGTATTCGAAGAGAACGTACACCTTTTCCAACAACAAGGCAAAAGACATCAGGTCGCTCCAGTACCTCACGTCTCAGTCCGCACAACCTCTGCTGCACATCTCCCAGAGGTGGTCAACATGAAGAACTCGATGCGCTGCAGAGAGAAAGGCTGCTCTGGGAAGTCTCGTGTGCGGTGTGTGACATGTAATGTGTTTCTGTGCTTGCAACATGAACGCAACTGTTTTGCAGCATTTCACACAAGCCAGTATGTGTGATACAGAAAGGACATTCCCAGCCTGGAGTATGAAGCAAGGAAAATTCACACAGAGATTCACAACGAAGAAATCACAAGGCTTTATGTTGCATTCTTTGCAATTTTGTTTTGCACAGCCACGTTCAGGCATCGAAACGAACAGTTCTGTATAGTTTTATACCTGAACAGTGACAATGGACAACAGTGAAGATGAACAGTTTAATACTTTGTAACACACTGGTGACTCTAACATGTAATGTGTTCCTGTGATTGCAAACTCAACACAACTGTAATGCAGTATTTCACACTGGCCGATAGTTGTTTGTTTTGTTGCTGCAAACAAAAAGGACATTCCTAGCTTGGAGTATCAAGTGGAGGCACAGGATTTGCCCCAAAAAATGATGTTAAATTATTTTTAAAAATCATGAAAATCAGATGATATACAATAACAACAACAATATGATTGCCGTTTTTGTGGGAATGGTAATTTTTGCATTTTATTTTCACTGACAAAAAAAATATATAAAAATGATAATAATGTGATTTTTGTTGAGGTCTGTACCAAACAAACATGTTCCTTTATGCCTGGATTATGATTTGTAAGCCAGAGCATCTCTGTAGCACCACAATGCTTCTTTATAATCGTAGCTTCTGCCATTTAGATATTGCTAGGGCTGCCCCTTGAAGTCAGAGAGATTGCCTCTGCAGACATTTTGGTCCCCAGTTTTTGCTGCGGAGTGAGCACTCCTGACTTTCACGCTACTCTCTGCAGACAGCCGCGGACATGATGCAGCTCTGAGACTTTATGTTCTCTCTTTTGCTCAGAAATGGTGAATTTAAAGCTCACTGTAACTAATGATACAGTCTTTGGCTTTTATTTGAATTTTAGTGTCGGCAAAAAATGTTGCACATTTCCGATCTGTCATTAGCGCAGTTAGCTTGTTCACTAAATTACAGAAACTCCACATGGGGAAAAATGAATTGTGAAGTATTTGTATTGAACAGCCAAATCTGATTCGACCGACATAACTGAGTCGGGTGAAGCCGGAGATATTGCACTTGTCTGTGTTGCAATTTCGATAATATTTTGATTAATTGTGCAGCCCTAGTGTGGAGCGAGGAAAATTACCATACAGAGACAAAACAAATAAATCACAAGGCCTTATGTTGCACTGTTTGTAATTTTGTTTTTGCACAGCCACGCTCAGTCAATGACATGAACAGTTTTGAATGGTTTTACTCTTGAACAGTTTTATACTGGTGACTTTGACATGTAATTTGTTCCCATGCTTGCAAACTGAACGCAACTGTTTTGCACCATTTCACACAGACCCATAGGTGTGACAGGCTGCTCCTAGTTTGGAGTATGGAGCAAGAAAAATTCAGAGTTAAAGCATTGTTTGCAATTTTGGTTTTGCACAGTAGTGGTTAGGCATTGAAATAAACAGTCTTAGTCTTAATACTACACAGTGAAATAACCCAACATCCACATATGAGGACGTCATTTGTTTTTCATAAACTTCTTCCTTTAAAAAGACAACGCTTAGTTTGTTATACTTATCAGGTTCTACTTATCCCAGATAGCTAGGAGAAATTAAAACTGCACATCAAACACAATCTCCCATCTCTAATGCATTTTTACCATCTGTTGTTGATTTCATATTCTACATAAAGCCTGGTGACACATTTACAAACATGAAATCAGACTCATATGTTCATGTTTTCAGAAGGTTGTCATGACACTAAGAATTACAAATGTTGTATACTTGCACACTTCACATCAGTGATACTCAACTTATGGCCTGTGGGACAGATCTGGCCTGCGACAGCGTGCTGGGTGACCCTCGGACCATTTTTCCATTCATAATGAAAATAAGTTGATTCACAATTTTTGGTACTGTGAATGTAAATAGTGCCAGATTGCATAAAAATCAATCATAAACCTGACGTGGGGGTGCTGCGATTGGATTTGCCTAATTTATTCATCACATTTTATCATTATAGAAATGTTAGTTTATTGACTGGCACCTGGCCTCCCATCTTTTTGCATATTGGCCCCTGGGAAAAGCAAGTTGAGTATCCCTGCTGCACATTCAAGACAAAAAAAAACTTACTTTTTCACATTGTTAAATCATCAGTTTTGAGAATAATGACCCTCCTGAAAGGTGTCACATTGAAGGTTAAATGATGTTGCAATATAAGTTACGGCATTTTATTTCAGGACTTTTTAAATCGTGTTAATTTAAAATTTTAGGAGGGGTGAATGAAGGGGTTTTCAGTTGGTTGCAGTGTGCAGCCTCACCACTAGATGTCACTAAATCCTACACACTGCACCTTTAATTCCAGTCGGTTTGTCTCTTAGTCTGTGTTTATGTTTCCTTTTATTCATTCATTCATTGTGTTGCGTAAGGCAGCTCTTATGTAACAACATGTGATCCCCTGAGGTTTCAATGGATCAGTACAGTAATTGAGATTAAAATTCCTCCCTCTGGATATTTCTGGACCTGCTGTCACTTCTATTGTCAGGGCAGAGGGTTGAAGGTTATTTTACTGAGTCATTAACCAGGCCAGGACTAAGACATGCTTTTATTTTTATCTTTAATTACTCTCACTGAGCTGGTACAGGCCACCCTCATACATACTTAAACTGTAGGTTGACTCATGATATTATGGCCTTTCTTGGAAGCAGAGCCAAAATGTGGTGGTGGTCCTCGTCTCGAACTAAGAAAGCCACATTTTAAAAAACTCTCACTGTGCTTTTGTTTTGATCTTGTGTCTGTGGTTTGAATTTTTGTTCCATGTTTGCCCTGCTGTATGTAGCAGAAATAATGCAGGGTCGAATAATGATGAGGTTATATATAAAGAGTGTAACTGAATACCTTAAATGTGTTTGGTAAATGTTTGTGTTGTGTGTTTAATAAACTGGATTAATACCATCAGAAACAGCATTCTTTACATCATAAATTAATACAGTAACACTTTAATTTCAAACCCCTGTTTGGCATCCCTGAACAGTATAACACATGTAACGAATAGTGTATAACACTAAAGTGTATGTAAGCAGATATAAGGATCCTCCTATTGCAAATGTCCAGATTTCTAGGTCATGTTTAAGTGTAACAGGATTTGTAATAATTTCTTCACTAGTGTTTTTGCAGCACGACAGAGACGTCAGATAATAAAAGTATCACTGTGGCAGCTGAACAGTAGGATTAACCTGCAGCCAAATAAATCTACAAGCTCATGTTTTAGAGATACATCTGGTTTCCCTCCCGTTCAGACGGATTTCCAGCCAGCCTCAGATGAGTCGAGCCAATCACAAACATTCATGTTACATAGGTTTCAGATGGTGACTAACCTGTGAGGAGCTTTTGCGCTTAATATAAAAAACACTGATGTCACTTTTTGGGTTTAAAAACATCCATGATGGCTGCAGCTGATGTGGAACTTTCTCTTGAAGTATTATCTTTACATTATGATGGTGAAAAACAGCAACACTCATCCACAGACACCATCAAAGCTCATCTCTGCACATATGATTATATTTGTCTGTAGCTCATGTCATGGTTCGTCGTTCTGATTGGTTGTACGGAGATCCAAGGGGAGAGTGGGTAGCAGCACAACTCCACCACAACTCCACCTAATGCAGGCTGGGCACCCCAGATTCAAACGTCCAAAAATACATAATTGAAACCACAAAATATCTCCATACTGCTTTTCCATAGTGATCCAAGTGTCCTGAAGGTGTTTTGAAAAACGTCATCTGAACTCTGTTTTTAGCCTCATTGTAGCCTGTAGCTCTGACTGCCTCTGTGTACACCGAGACCAGCGAAAGCATGTGAACACACATGAAGGCGGTGCCCATGTCTCATGGTCTCGCGCAAGCACACACACGTGAGCACCGTGCACAGAGAGGCAGCTAAAGCTACAGGCTACAATGAGTTCAACAAAACTTTTTATGTCGGGGCTTCAGGACACTTGCATCACTATGGACGAGCAGTATGGAGATATTCTGTGGTTTCAGTTATGTATTTATTGGACATTTGAATCTGGGGCGCCTTCAGCCTGCATTAGGTGGAGTTGTGTTGCTACCTCCTCTCCCCTTGGATCTCCGCAAGGGATGTGAGGACTCTAAAACTTCACCTGAGCCTCCCTCGGCATATGGGTGAGTAGATAATGGCTGAATTTTCATTTTTGGGTGCACTATCCCTTTAAGAATCTGCGCAAACCTTTCTACAAATTTGACCAATCATTGTAATTTCCTGTGAGTTTCACCAATCATTTCAGATGATGATTCTGGTTGAAAAGATGTAGACGTGCAATGTACGTGTCTCACATTCATCAATTACTGCTAAAAATTCAAGGTAGTTCCCTGATATTCTGCATTAAAGCAACATTCTGGTTGAGTACAAATAAAAGTCATCAGTTGACAAACACTCTTTTACCACAAAACACATCTGAAGAATGAAACAACAGACAAGACAAGTCACCATGACAGAGGCTGTTGAATGTGCTGAAATAATTAAGGTGAGTTAGATTACATATGGACGACTGGTGGTAATATTAGTGTAGTATAAGACACAAAACTCACAACAGTTTTGTTTCATTCTCACTGGAACAAGTTGCCTTTGATTCCTAACGAATTATCCCCCCAAAAAAGCAAAAAAAAAATTTCAAGTTTCATTTACTCCTGCAGTTTCATTGCTAAAAAACGTCTAAAAACTTTGAATATGCGTCGCAATGTTTTTAAAATCTGCTGTGAAATCTGGAATTTTAGGCCACAACAATCCCAAAAAACAGCAAAATCCTCGAGGGACTGTCTAGACGTGTAAATAAGCTGGTTTCTAAACATTCCTGTTGTGTTTGTTTTCTTATCTGTCTGCTTATTGCACTGTAGAACAAAAGACAGGACAGACTCAGCCTCTTGTGCAGTTTGAAGAATCTAAAGCTGCCAAAATAAAGTTAGGGGATAGGGAAGAAATAGGATCATCGTGGTTTGTCCCAAACTTAGTCTGTTGAGTGCATTTTAATGTTCCAACTGTGTCACCCGAAGCTCTGAACTCCTAAATGCGAAGACACTGAATATCAATAACAAGAAATCATTGAAGTAAACCCCTAAATCTGAGGGAGAGTCACTTGTTTCCATCCTTTCATTTTTATCAGTTGAGCTCATAATTAAACAGCTGTTGTTTCCTGTCTCAGCCTCAGACCCTGCTCCAGTCCTCGAAGGGATGGACGAGGACATGGGCTTCTCTCTACCTCCGGTCCTGGCTGAGGAGAAGGAGGAGCTGGAGGAGTCTGCGCCTCGACCGCAGCCCAAGAGACAAGTACGCAACATGTAACAGTCAGAAACATTGTACCAACCAGGTTCAGTTGACTGTGAGGTAACTGTGTGTGTTTGTGTCGCAGGGGAACAAGAGGCAGGCGGTGGAGGAGAGCT
Source organism: Epinephelus awoara (assembly GCA_035609425.1). Taxonomy (NCBI): domain Eukaryota; kingdom Metazoa; phylum Chordata; class Actinopteri; order Perciformes; family Serranidae; genus Epinephelus; species Epinephelus awoara. The sequence goes on along the minus strand of CM069307.1, from coordinate 33,016,540 downwards.
CAGATCTAGTCTCGTCTTCTTCTTCTAATCCAGCTGGCAGACGATCAGAAGGACGGTCGCTGCCTCTCAAAGCTCGGTATGGTATCAATGCTTGGAAACGCTGGGCGCTGTCTGCTTCTGAACAATCAGATGACACCAAAGTAAAAGGCGACTCCAAACCAGGTGAGAGAAACTGGATCATGAACTTACTGACCTGGCACAGCAGTAGTTGATTAGGACCAAACTCCTTGAGTCTCAATTTGCTCCTCTATTAAAGGGTCATGAAAAAGATGCAGAGTTTAAGTCCATGTTATGGTCTGAAATATCAGAGTTGCTGTCACCACCTCATCCTCTACCTTCCCTAACAGCAGTTGGTGTCTCTTCCTCTTCTCTCCGCAGCCCGCTCTAAAAGTAACCTGTTGTCGCTGAGTTCAAAGGAGCTGAACGCAGCTCTGTCCCGGTTTGTCAGGGAGGTCTGCCGGCCCAGCGGGGAGCGCTACTCTCCAGACAGCATCCTCTACCTCTGTCTGGGGATCCAGCAGGTTGGTGCCATTTTTTAAGTTGTGTCTTGAAATGAAAACAGGAGGGTGAATGCAAATTATTTTCACATGTCAAGAACCATGTTAGTCTACCTCAGTCTGAGGCCACGTCTACAAGTGTACAGATATTTATGTAAACTGATATGAGCCACAGACACCAACAACAATGGCAGACTGCCGGTTTGCTAATTTTTGTTAGCACTGCTTGGTCTGATGATTACTTTACGCTTAAACTTAGTGTCGCTGCACCATGTTACGAACGCATCTGCTGCGTCCAGTTACGTACGGTCCACTCAGCGTTCACAGTATAAAATCTGACAGAAACAGGATCAGGCTGGCAGATGGTGGGACACTTTTTTTCCATGAGGAGTGGAAGGAAAACTTTTGCACGTCCACAGCTTCACTTGTGTCTTTGAGAGAGGTCCTCCATCCTTCGAAGGGGAATCAAAATTATATGCTTATTCTGTAACTCTAAATCAACCATTTTATAAATCAGCTACTAGAATTGTGAAATTAAATTGATCATTTCGTATTTGATTGCTGGGTGATATGTATGTTGATGTTACCCAGTGTTAAGTCTCTGATCACCTGACGAGATGATCAAAGACACTAGAAAAGCAACAGCACATAAAGAAAGCACAGTCAGACCACTGTGTTTGACGTTATATCAGTAAACGTCACAGTTACAGCTGAAAATCACAACAGAAATAAACAAGTTTGCCAGTTTCACGTATCTGCAGAAGTGACTGCTGTTGCTGCGACGTCACAGTGATTCGGTCTCTTAAATAACAAAAGAATGCGGCATCCTGTTGGACAAAGGGGTTAAAGACACTGACCATGTGATCACGCCTTTGTTGCCTTTCCCTCCTTTTGTTTCTCCTCTCATTTCCTGTTGCCTCACTACTTGAGTCAAATATGCCATCAAAACTTGTAAAAACAGTCCTGAACAAAGTAGTGCTAATTTGATGACGTTTTCCCCACTACCACCATAAAATACAACAAAATTTATTGTTTATAAAATACAACAAAATATTTTAAATTAAGATAGCTATTATATTAAAACAATAAATATATATATATAATGTGTGTGTGTGTTATGAAGTAAATAAAATAAATGAGAATAAGCATCCATTTTGTTTGGACTTCCATCTGGAGTCATTTTAGAGGTAGGAACTAAAGTCAGAGGGAGTGTTTCCTGGAGGACAGATATAAGTGGTGCACAGTCTTCCCTCCTGTTCTCACATGTCGACACAGCATGGCTGCAGAGAGGAGCTCAGGATCATTCAGAGTCGTCTGGAGGGAGAGTTTTCTGACAAGAAAATGTAAGATTGTTTTATCTGTTTGAGAAAACAAAGTTTTAAAGATTTAATTGCTTTGTGAAGTTTAATTAAGAAATTATTTGAGTTTGAAACACTCAAAACTGACTTGTACTTTTTCTGGGCCTGCTTAAATGTGTTGCTCTTTTTCTATCTCTTTCAAAAATGTCCTTTCACTGAGCTCATCTGTGGGTTTTTGCAGAGCAGAGGACTTTTGATGTTCAGATTAATTAAAGAGAACGCCAGTGAATAACTTTTTTGTTCCAGACTTGTGTCCACTGATTAAAACTCTTTGCTGTTCACATTCTGAAAAACAGTGATGATCATTTTTAAATATGAGGACACGTGTTTTCATCTCCACAGACTGCAGCTTGTATTTGTTTCACTGTGTTTTTTTAAATGTGAGGTTTTTTTCATGTGTTTGAAGCATCTCCACGCCAAAGGCCGGAAGGATGACCTGTTCAGCGACCCGTGCTACCAGCAGTTTGGAGAGGAGCTTAACAAGGTCCTGAAGGACTGGCAGCCCAGCGTGCTTCCTGATGGTGAGTCTGATGGGACCATCTGCTCGGCACCAAATGACTGTTGGACAGAAATATGGTCAGATTTATTACTGGAGAAGTGAGGGACTGCATTTTAAATCACGAAATAATCAGTTCGTTATATCTGAAACCCACAATACATGCATATATAGCAGCTAAATAAAATTCAGAGCTCAAATTAGATCAACCCAGAGTTAAACAGTAGCTTTAATAGCTGCAGGAGGACGTTAAATAAAGTGAGTGTCGCTCGTTAGCACCACCTGGTGGTGTAGAGCTGTTCATCTCTAGTGTCGGTGTCCAGTGATTATAACTCTTCTGCTGTTCACATCCTGATTTGTTGTGATTGCACTTTAATGTTATATGAGGACACTTGTTTACACAGCAAGTAGGAATTAAATGCATTTGTGAGATGTAAATAATTCATGTTACGCTGCAAAATAAAATAGAAAATTAATTTACATTTATCCACCTGTACTCAGTTAATTTTAAATAATAGATATCCAAAGTTCCAGTGAGTATTTAGGTTTTTTTGGTCCAAAAATGTGTTTGACTGGAAAGATCCCTGATATGACTGTGTCCACATTTTTCTGCTTCCATCTTGTGCTTGTTTCTATTTATGTCAGTGGCCTAGATAACATGGTGTACTGCTCCAGACCACTAAAAGCTTATCATTTATTTATTTTATTTTGTTTCTATTTTAATATTTTTTTCTTATACTGTGATTATTTGATGTACTTTGTTTATTTCCACCGATTATTTCACATATTTTTTTTCATTTATGCTAAATAATGTATTTTAATTTTTTTATTTTGTTTTTTTGTGTGATTATTTTACATAATTTTTGTATGCTTATTAATTTATTTTTTTCTTGAAATGATTATTTTACATAATTTGTTTATGCTCATTTATTTTTTGTTTTTTATTATTTTCTTTATTTTTCTTCAACTGATTATTTAACATTTTTGTATATTAATGCTTATTCATTTATTTTGTTTTTATATTGTTAATTTTTTTTCTGTAACTATGATTATTTCAAATTCCTATACTTATGCGTATTTATTTTATTTTACTTTTTTTTTACACTATGCTTATTTATATATTTTCCTTGCATAGATTAAATTGAAAACCCTCTGAAGTCATCATGGGTAGGGGGGAGGGAGGATACTTGTCAGTCAAAGTTGTATTCACAAAAATAAAAAACGAGCTTTGGTCAAAAATGTGAGGGTTTTTTTAAGAAATTAAAGACACTAATTTAAAATATGTCAATCTGCAGAAAGATGTCCTGACCAAATAAAAATTACGTTTTAGGCATTATAATTAAAACTACACCTTCTTAATCTCCATGTTAGATACTGAACATTGACCCTCATGTCCTGCAGGCTCGCTGTGGGGTCGAGTGGAGGAGCAGAGTCTGTGGAGCAGCCGGCAGCTCGGGCAGCAGAGTCCGGCGGCTCTGCTGCGCTCTCTGGTTTACCTGAACACCAAATACTTCGGCCTGCGCACCGTGGAGCAGCACCTCCGCCTGTCCTTCGCCAACGTCTACGGCCCAGACACCATCCATCCTGTCACCAAGGAGACCACCGTCTGCATCCGCGTGCCTTCCATCTCTCAGGATCACCACGGTGAGTTCAGCAACATGTACATGTTGGGACAGTTTTTGATGCATAGCCCAATCGTCATCGTTTCATTTCAGATGTAATATGTTGGAGTTGAGAGACACAACAGTGAAGTGCCAACACTTTTCTTTTTATCAGAACTTAAATCAAGTGAACTGACATTTTCTCCTTATCTGCAGCCTTTAGCTCACAATCTCAGACACATAATCCTGAAAATGTTTGAATATCTTTGTAACTTCAGTGCAAACAGAGTCGAAGAAGAGGAAGCGTACGTTGGAGGACGGCGATCAGGACTATGAACCAGACGACGACTCGGGAGGCTCCACTGTACGCTGCCCGGTCAAGAAGCACGAGTGTCATCTCTACGACCTCTACAGATCCAAGTGGTGAGTTTAGTTTCTTCACAGATCTTATCCAGAGGAGAAAACTGTGCAGAAGTTGGAAAAGAAAAGAATCCCCTTCCGAGATACTCGGATACACACAATGTTAACATCATTAACCTCGTGCTCAAGGCATGTCCAGAAGGCGTCTGTTGTTTTACCAACCCACTTTGAGCTCCCCCAAAGTGGGTTGCTGATCCGGCGGGGAGTTAAAGGGCGGTCCAGCCACTGAAGGTCCGTCTCTTTGAAATATAAAGCTACAGTAGCTTTGAAAATATCAGTATCCTCCTGAGACCTTGGTTTGCTGCACCCCATACTTCATTCCGATTAACTTAATCTGTCCTCGTTCATGGACACATTTTTGTGCCATCTAGTGGTAACAAAAGCACAACACACTAATCCACGTAAAAACAAAATGGCAGCCATCTCTGCCTGAAGTCAGTCTGCAGCCAATCCTGACACTAAAGTGGACAAGATACAAAACCTGATCACATTTTAGAGTCAAGCTTCACTTCTTGCACTGCATAAACTTTAAACTGATGTTACGAAGTCCATTTCATCAGTTTGTATCTATAGAAAGTTTAAGGAATGCTTTTGATCCATTTTGCATCCCTAATCCAATGAACCAGTTGGATGTCTGTTTCTGAGTCCTGTGATTATAACTCTTTGCTGTTCACATCCTGAACCACAGTGTTGACTATTGAAAGATGAGGACTTAAAACTTTTTTAATTGTTGAGCAAGAAATCTAGAACAATAGACTGATACGTCTTTCTCTCCACCTCCCCTCCTGCTCTCCTCCTTCTTTCCTCTTATTGCTTTTCCTTCTCTTCAATATGGTTTTCAACTCTCTGTGCCGTCACCTTATTTCGCTCTCTTCTCTCACATTTTCTCCTCCTCCTCTCTCCTTATCTTCCTTCCCTCCACTTTTTTCTTTCTTTACCTTCCCTGCTCCTCTCCTCCCTCCAGCCCGGCGTTGTTGCGGGAGCGTCTAGACGTCTTCTACGTTCAGCCGGATCCGGCCCGCAGCCCAGACGACCCGCTGTGGTTCAGCTCCACGCCACTGGAGCGACAGATCCTGGAGAGCCTCCTCACCAGAGTCCTCCTGGTCAGGGACGTTTATACAGACAAACAACACTTGGAGGAAGAGGAAGAGGAGGAGGAGGAGGACGGGGGTGAAGCAGTCGGGGGAGAGTAGCAGTTTTTTTTTTTGTTTTTTTTTGTAGTAGAGCCTGAACAGTCAGCAGAGGAGGAGGAGGAGGAAGAGGAGGATAGAGCTAGTAGTGTGTGTGCTCCTCTCCTGTCTTACCCTCCTCGCTGACTTCCTGTTTCCTCCTGGTGAGGAGCGTCCACAACTGGGAACTCATAGAGGATGATGGACGTGGAGGTGAAGAGCAGCCCAAACGTTTACTTCTGCAGATAGATTCACAAACACAGGAGGAGGAGGAGGTGATGAAGCTAGAGGACGGATAGGTTCAGTGTCCCTTCAGTCATAAACCAGAAGAAGAAGCAAAGCTGTAATTTGTCGTTAAAGTTGAACTAAGCTAAATTCTGTAGAAGTGTATTGACGGTTATCACCATATTTTGATACAGGAAGTGCGTAGCCTGCTGTAAGTGCTCAGAGAAGCAGCTTAACTTTATAGTATCATGCTTTAACAAACCAGGAGGCTACAAGGAGATGAAGTTATTTTCTTCTGTCTGAACTTCATGTCCTCCTTGTCATCGCTCTGTGGATGGAAAAGAGGAAGTGGAGTGCTTTGGGCTTCAAGACTTTTTTACAAAGGATCGATACGTGAGGGCGAAGGCAGATTAAAAGGTCTGGGTGAAACCAGAACGACAAGAGAAGAGTAGGATGAGTCTAGAGTGTCTGCGGAGGTGGAGGCTGGAAGGTCGAAATTCCATCTTTGATGCAGTCGGCAGTTCAGCTTGTAAAATCGAAACTTGACATATAAAAAATGTTTGTCAATATTTACAGCTCAATTTATCTGATCATGCAACAGGAAGTGCTGCTTTATGTTTGAAATATTATACAGCTGAAAAATATTGTTGCACTGACTGACAGGTGGAAAGATCCAGGTTTGACCCATCAGTGATGTAACAAAGGACTTTTGTCCACTTCACTTGTAGGAATTTAAATTTTCGACCATTAGACGAATGCAGCAGTGTCATATTCTTGGCTTTGACAAATATTTGGTTCCGTACATTTAGGATTTAAAGCTCCTGCACACCCACACAACTGTCAGTATGTCAGACTTCGGCTCAGGTTAACGTTCAGCAGTGTTGAGCTGCCGTCAGACTGGATGTTGGCTGGTGGAGTTCATTTATGAGGTGTGGCCAAAAATACTGGGAGGACAGGAAATCGTGTGAGTGAGGTTGTTTCGATGCCAGGCCAGTTTTTGGTGGATTCACGGGTCAAAGTTAGTTATTATTTCAGCCTGTTTCATTGCGAACAGACTACAAACTGCAGTGTCGCCCTCAAACATGATTTCTTGATCACTCTAATCAGTATTTATCAGAAACGTGACATCACTGCCTTTTCGGGGCTGAGTGCGAGGCATTTTTTCGTAGGACAGGAATGCTATGCGACCTTACATTTTATGTAAGGATTATTGTGAGGTCACCAAACTCTGAAAACGACTGTGCTTGCAATTTTTTTTTTTTAATGCCGTTATCTCAAGATTACAAGGTTTTTCTCGTATTAGTGGGATGATTTATGTAGATTTCCAGAGATTATCACAAAAAAATCAACTTGTTCTCTCCACATCATGAGATAAGTATGGAGAACTTAAAAATGAATGTCTGGATCATTTGATCACACCTGATTTCATGCATGCTGGCATGGCGCTCCTGATCTAAAATGAAGTAATGAGAGGAAACAACCTTTTTATTGTGATATCAACATAATAACGAGCATTAAAAAAAAAATGTAAGCACGTCTGTCCTTGTCTTCTGTAAATGAGAACCAAAAAGCTGTGAATCATGCTGCTTTAAACAGGTGAGACATTAGGTGTGTTTCCATCCACCTGTTTTTATGCACATTTGAATTTAGACATGAATAAAACCCATGTAGGAACTTTTTTTAAAATCTCAAAATAAAAAATCTATAATTTATGCTTCGATCAATCAACACAAAGTAAATAAGATTATGTGCAATGGAAACCGAAGCAGCTAATAAATGTACAATCATGACGTTCCGCCATTTTATAGGATACTGTAAACTCTTTGTCATCTTAACAGACATGTCTGCACACAGGGCTGTTACTGCAACTCTTCCAAGACCACAGAGCGCTCTGTTTCCTTAGTCCAGTGTGCTCTCTGTTCTTAGACATGCACTGTTTTCCAGTGTTTGATTTCTGACCCAGACTCTTAATTACATCATGTCGTTGCGCCCTCTTCTTCTAGTGGCGCCTGACTGGAGCATTAGCACCACCTACTGCTCATCTCCACAAACTAACTCCCAGTATTTGCATAACTGATGGAAAAGCAGACTCATTTGCATTTTTTTGTTGAGTTTCTAAAAAATTTGGTTGAAATTTGCACCACGTGTGTTCGGAAACTAGACTACAGGAGTCCAGTAAAGGGATCTAATCAGTGAAACCACCTGTGTGGGTGTGTAGGGCCTTAAAGATTGCAAACTTAATCGGGCTTGAGTGTATCTTGATGATTGCCAGTACTGTAAAAGTGATGCTATGTGGCACTGACAGTGACAGTTTCATCAGCACAAGAAGTTCTCTTATATCAGGTCTCTGTTGCATTTTCACTGCACAAAGATGGAATTTCTGATTCTCCAGCCTGTCTTGAACGCAGCACAAAGCCTCTTCCTCTCAGTCAGGGCGACCTACTGGTTTCCAGTGTCACACATCTCCATTATAACTGGGCTGCTTTCATTCCTCGCCATCATCCCGCTCACTGCTCTTCCTCTGTCAGTACTGCTCTCAGGCAAAACCCGTGTGCACCACAGAGGACTGGAGGAGTCAGGACTGATCCCAGGACAGACTTTACAAACCTCGTGTTATATCTCGTCACACACACACACCTGACTCTTGCTGTGTGGTGCGGGTTAACGGCGACCTGCCGACATGCTGCGTTTCTTTATAGGACATTAGGGGAACCTTCATTCATGCGATGTAGCATTATGTGCGTACTAAGCCCAGATTGGGTTGCTTTGAAGTGTAAATATCTCTGAAACAAGGCAGTGGTTCGAGTCTCCACAGAGAGGGACACTGTCGTAAACACCCACTGAAACCTTCAGCTTGAAATACACCCGCCTCCCGAGAAGCCTTTTTAGAAAGACTGATTATTTATTTATCTTTTTATTAGTTTGACTGTTTCCTCTTTACGTTGGAATAGGACTTTTATGGGTGCCATCTCCGTCTCCACCCGTCATTCATTGAAAACCTGCTGCAGTCCCTCGCCTCTCTCTCGTCCATTTAAAAAGGGTCTTTGTGCAGGAACCTGCTAAACATGAAGGACACGGATTGCTCAACACTGTTTTTGTTTCCTTTCTGCTTTTGTCCCTGTGTTTGGACTTTCCTGGCGTTACTCTAAGTCTCCTTTTTTAAACTTAATCTTGGTTTAGTTTAAAACCTGAGCGCTTGATCACGAGTGCCCTCTCCTTCTTCTTCCAGGCTGTTTTAGAGCGCTAACACCGCGAGGCAGAAGCTGATATTGTAACAACACATTGGTTGGATTATCTGTTGTTTATTTCTTTTATTTTTATTTTTTTTAATTTTTATTTATGTGGTTACAGTCCCCTTTTTTTTACTTTTCATTTTTTGCATTTATTTGAATTTTCATTCTGAATGTTTCAATAAATTGGAGAAAGTGTCAGCAAGTTTAAAATCAAGTGACAGTTATTTGAGGATATTCTTTCTCTTTTTGTACTTCTATTAACTTTGATTTAAATTGGGAGAATACTCTGAGATGTAAAGATAAAATTTTACACCCAAACAAAATGTGTCTTTCCACAGCTTGTGCTCAGAATATAAGGAACACCCTCCTGGGGCCAGATGCATCAAACTCTGTAGATTCATGACTAGAATCGCAGAAATGTGCTTACGCAATTTTTTCCTGAGATTTAAAGTGGTTCAGTCATGATGAAACGAAACAATCATGGAAAGGAGATGATGCTCAAATGTGAACAAAAATAATGATGGAAATTACTGAAGTAATTCTAAATTTATTTCATAAATGATTGACATTTGACAGAATGCTGTGCGTCCTGCAAAAACATCAGCACAACTGGTGAAATTCACCCTAAGAAATCAGTGAAAACAACCTGAAAACAATGTTCCCGTCTCAACTTATATTAAATCTTATTTCTCCTGCAACTATCTCGTATGTCTGTGTGACGTGCGCACGTTCTCACCTTTATGAATACCAGTTTATTAGTGGGAAAAGGCGTTCGCATTGTTTATGCATCTGGCCCCAGATGTTGAGTTTCACTTTCCTCCCGACAAAGGTGGATTAAATTAGTGAACTAGGTTTTATTTGATCCAGACAGCAGGTGTTTCTGTTATTTTGTCCACCCCTCTGTGCATTTAACAGTCTAAACTGCAGTGTAACATTTCAGGAATAAAGGTTTTGTGGACTTAGAGGAAGAACGCTGGTCTGAGTTTCTGACCCCAGACCAGCGTCACCAGCCCCAGGACCTTTAAACTCGACTTATAGAAGTTAACTCAACTGACCATGGATCAGATGACCCTTGTTGTTAGTTAACCTGGCTGATATTTCCCTGCTGGACTCCGAGGCAGAGACCAAACCTGCCACATGGTTTGGACCTACAGTAGACGCTGTGGCTGGCTGTAACGCCTAATGTGAATGTGCCTATCTGTATATACTGAAAGTGAGTGATTGTGACTTGAGTCTGATGCTATGTGTGTGGGCTGATCTGCTGATACGGTCATGTTAAATAAATGAGTTCATTTTCTAACCAGACGCCTCAACCATGCTGTTTTATTCACCATATTATAATTACATGGTATTTGTTTTAAAGTTTGTAAAGCTTGACTTAAAAGATTTAGAAGTTGTGAGTTTGTGCCGCTACAGTAATAAAGGAAGAATATTTCTGCAATTACATAGTAACTACGAACTTGTTTCTGCTGAGACAAATGGTTGAGATTTTCGAAATAGACCACAAAAGTAGTGGATGTAGCCAACACAACTTCACCTGCTGGTTTGTGGATTTACGTTTTGAAACCTCAAGTGTGGCATTTTGGCTGTCGCCATCTTGTTTTTTGGAACCAGAAGTGACCATATTTGGACAAAAGGGCGGAGCTGACTAACAACACGTGGACACTAGAGCCCTGTTTCCACCAAACACTTTCAGTATGGTACCTTTGGAGCCAACAGTAACCCTTCAGACATGGTGCCCAGACCCTAGTGTTTCCACTGCAAGCAGTCCTCTTAAATGTGGGCGGGGTTGTTGTCACTCACTGCTCCGTCCAGCACTCACTGTATTTCCTCCTTTATCAGTCTGCACCTGGTGTATCGTCCACAGAACGAGGCTGCACGCAGACATTTTCAGAACAAAATAAAACAGGCTGCAGTGAGAGTCTCTCTCCATGGGATATTTAAAAATAGCAGCTTTGTGCATTTAGTCCTTCTCAGGCAAGCTCAGGGGTTTAGTGTTGCTGGAGCCCACAGGAACGACGCTCCACCATGCTTTTTTTTTGTTGCAAATTGAGGATTAGAATATATGCAGTTCACATAATCCAGTCTAAATATATTTCTAACCACTTGAAGATCCACTCATGACTAAAAGTCTGTGTCATTCAAGAGAGACAAGTTGTCACAGTGAAATTTAAGGTGTGCTGATGGATTCACGTCATCAATTCATGCATTGAGTAACATCACAAGTTAACGGTCCACCTTAAAAGTTGCCGGCAGTCGGCCCAGTGAATGAAGTTATTTTTTCTCCGACAGCTTTAGACACAAAAACAAGGAAAAATTGGGTCCAGGCTGAAAAATCAAAGTTACCCTTTAAGTAAGTACACAGTTGGCGGGTGTAGATCTACAGTGAAAAAAATTGTTTCTACATGAAACTGCTCACAACAAGGTCTGTGGATTATCTGCAGTAACCAGGTCATGATTTCTGCAAAGAGACATTGCTGTTGAGTGAGTGCCATCTGGTTCCATTATACTGGAGAGAAGGCAGACATCTCTACAGCTGATATCTCTAACACTCTGCAACTCACGACAAAACAATCTAGACTGATGAACAGCCCTACAGGTAAAAGGAAAAATATGTATTTTTGATTTTTGGGTGAACTGTCCCTTTAATAACAGGAGGCAATGCTGTATTTCATTCTTTATTTCTTTAATTTTTTCACACACTTAGAATTCATTCTGTTCAGATAATTATTCACATAAAAGAGACTGAAAAAACATTTCTTCCATTATGTTTTGTAATATGTCAAACTTAATAAAAACACAGATGTTAAAGTAATAAAAACTGAAAATCACGGGTCAGTGACCTTGTTATTGAAAGATTCTAGAAATATTTTCCCTCCAATGTCCAGACTTAAGTTACTGCAGTGTGTCAATGTTAGCACAACACAGGAGGCCTCCTCACTGTGTTTTGACCTTCCTCGCTATCATGTACCTTTTTTTTTCCTTAACAAGGTGCCAGGCGGACATGACACTGAGGCGGGGAGTGTTATCTGGGAGATGACAGACAGCAGGACAGGAGCAGGAGAAGGAGACGAGGCCCGCTGACACCCTGAGGTCACTGCAACAGCCTGGGAGACGAGGCCCTGGGTCACGAGACAGGAAGTCGTGTTGGGAAGGTTAAGGAGCAGGTGTTGCTTCAGTATGCAGAGACACCGGGGGAGCAAAAAAAAGCATGGTGGAGTGTAGTTCCTGTGGGCCCCAGTAACACTAAACCCCTGAGCTTGCCTGAGAAGGACTAAATGCACAAAGCTGCTATTTTTAAATATCCCATGGAGAGAGACTCTCACTGCAGCCTGTTTTATTTTGTTCTGTAAATGTCTGCATGCAGCCTCGTTCTGTGGACGATAAACCAGGTGCAGACTGATAAAGGAAGAAATACAGTGAGTGCTGGACGGAGCAGTAAGTGACAACAACGCCGCCCACATTTACTGTTGTCTGAAGGGTTACTGTTGGTTCCAAAGGTACCATACTGAAAGTGTTTGGTGGAAACGGGGCTTTTATGACTAACTGGAACAGTGTTTTTTAAATCAGTCTAGTATTGAGGGAGAGCGCTGCAGTCAGCAGAAACAGGCTGCAATCTCAGGGCGTGTTCGCACTGTCACTTTACGTCTGTTAACAGTGCTTGTTTTTGCCACAGACAGGCTCAGATGGTTATTAAAGGTGTCTGACATCATTATGGAAAGGATCCCTACAGAGACAGACCTTTTCGCTAATGAGTAGGATCCTTTAAGATCCTTCTTATATTTCTGTCTCTAGTTCTCACAAATACATCAGGACATATACTGCATCAGTCCTTTTCTCTGTCTGTGTCTATCGAAAACGCAAATCTTTATAGTTTATTATTTTTTAAAAGGCTCCGTAGTATTTTTAAAAGACAGGAGGTGACTGTAGTTTTACACAGATGTTACTCAGACAGGAGTGAACAGCACATTTGTTGGGGACTATTCTCAGTGGCGGAATAATACACATTTGGTGCAGTCAAAATAAACTACAGTGTGCAGGGAACATGTCACCCAGTATCTTTAGTAGTTTTTGGGACAACGATGCAGCTCTGTAGTGCCGAAGAGTACTGAAGCTCATCGATTAATTCATTGTTGGACTTGTTAACGAGTAGAATGATTCAGATTATCTCTGTATTTCATCCTGTCACAAAGGCAGACATTTGACATTTGCTCCTGTCTTTGTGTCTGAGTGCAACAGAGCACTGTCCCGTCTCTCCCAGTGGGGGGCGCTACGCCCTCGCTGTGGACCCCCTCCCTTGTGGGACTGGCTGAGTGTCCCTGATCTCCTGGTTTATCAGCCATCATCACCACCAGACGTGTTGTTAAACTATAACACCATCATTATCCGCAGGACGAGCTGCTGCTTTGTTGAGCTTCCGTGTCAGGACCCACGTCTGACAAGAGGTTCATCTGCAGCCGGGCGGACGTCAGGCGGCCTCCCCTCTCCTCCCATGAGCCTGTGCACACCCCACCTCCTCCTCCTCCTCCTCCTCCTCCTCCTCCTCCTCCCCAGCCTCGCCCTCTCACCCTCCACACAGAAGAAGCAATGCACCAAAACTCAAATCTTTTGGAGGCTTTAAGGAAAACACTCCCTCCATTTCACCTCACTTTTTTTTTTTTTTTTTTTGGTGGAGGTGGACGGGTGGAGGTACAAAACAAGGTGACAAAACCCAATTTTTTGAAGAGGCAAGCTTTTTTCTTTCTGTGCTATCTGTCAGAGTTGGCCAGACTCCAGTAACTTGTCCCATTGATCTAAAGCTAAAACGGCCCTGTGCGCCCACACAGCCAGGCCCGCGAGGGAGCGGGGTGGGTGTAAAAACATTTTTTCACCCTCGTGGGGTTTTTTTTGTTTGGGCTCAATCCCCAGCTCTTTCAGGGGGCATAAAGAAAGCGCTGTGGTCAGCAGGGTCATGTGGGCGAGGCCCGGGGGGTAGACTATAGGTGGCGATTAGGGCCTCTAATGTGCAATGAATCCTCTTCGAATCACATGATATGAACTAATGTCGCCATTTAATGATAAAACAACAGCGACTGGGAGGGAAGAGCCAGTGTGTGTGTGTCTGTGTGTGCGTGTGTCAGTGAGTGTGAGTGTGTGTGTGTGGGTGAGTGTGTGTCGGTGTAGTGTACAGCTGCACAGAGGACAAGAGGGCAGGAATGGATGACAACTGCATTTCTCAGGTTGTGTGCCTCAACGTGCGGCGCAGGACCAGCTGGAGGACGGGAAGGGTTTAGCCTGGACAGCTGGGATGTGGGTTAAAGTGCAACACAAATATTTTCCACCTTTCGTCCTCTCGGATACTTTTGGCTCTGCAAAATGCACCAAAAATGTCGCCTTGTTTCCTGGATGTTGCAGAAATTTGGCATCTTCCAAAATGAAGATGACGATATCTGGATTTTATTTCATGGGCGACAACTGTCCACACACACACACACACACACACACACAGAACAGTGTGACCTTGGCTCTGGCCGGTGGCGAGGGACAGTGGGGGGCTTGGAGCTTGGATTAAGTTAAATTTAGGATGGCCTGACCCTATTTGGTGAGCCATAGTGAAGCTGTGAGTGCAGCGCAGAGTCACCAAACTCAACTTTTTCCAAAACGCCCACCGGCTGACACATCACACACACACACACACACACACTGTTCCCCTTTGAAGCCATGATCCCATTGTTTCTCCCAAATCAGCTCCTCAAAAGAAAATAAAAGTACATTTGCGCCGAAGTCAAAGTTAAGCAGCTCTTACTGCTGTGTTAATGATGTTAACTGTGACCTTTGACCTCTAAAACCCAAAGGGTGTTGCAGGATATTTCAACACCAGTGATTTTATTGATTCCACACTGATTGATGACGTGCTCCTCCCTAGGACGAAAGAAAAAATGCAATGCATGATGGTCAAGCTGAAAGAACTACAGAGGGAGAATCCAGAGATGCTGCACCTTGTGGGTCACTTATTTGATACTCACTCTATTCAGCTGCTTTATAACATGTAACAACAGACCTTTATCACATTCAACAATTAAAGAATACCAGAAAACAGCATCCTTCCAAAAGTCTGTTAATGAGCTTCCAGCTGGAAGAAGTGCGGTGTCAGAAACCAAGGAAACGTCCTTTAACGTCGCCTTGACACACAGCCGGTTGCCAATATAGTTTAACAGCGCTTGGTGGCATCAGGGGGAAATGCAGCAGGACAAGGACGAAAGTTAAGGTGGAGAAAGTCCATGGTGGTGATGGATGGGTCCAACTAACACGACTTTCACCTGAGAGAGTGGTGTTCGCGTCCCATAAGATTCTAAAGTCAAACCCTGCTCTTATTGCCTAAACCTAACCATGTGTGTTTGTTGTTGAAGGGAAAAAACCTTCAATTCGCAGTGTTGTACAGACGTACTGCTTTTATTTTGAAAGAGACTGTATGTAAACGGTAAATTTCCTGTGAAAACAGAAGTGTATTTTGAAAGAAGACAATGCATGTGACAGGCAGAACTTGATACAGCGTCCCAGAACATCAACAACCAACACACCCAGGGTACCTTGCACGTCGTATGTAGACGTGGGAAGTCCATGACCAAACGTCGATAAGTGACGAGGTCGGAGTGAGAATGTTGGGAAAACACAGTTTCTTAAAAATGTTCTAAAAAAAGTAGCTTGCATTAGGAAATGTTAACAAGTAAAACAGCTTTGAGAACGTTTTATTTGCACAATAAGAAAACACATAATACAGTGTTACAGAAGAAACAAATGTGCGTTGTCCAAAACAACATAAGCAAAAACTCCCCTCTAAGCTACTTATTATACAACGACCCAAACACGCCTGCGCCCATCAGTAACTTTAACAAACTGATGACAGTTTCTTCTCGTCTAAGTTTTCCATTTTCTCTCTGTGACCATGACAACATTTATTGGCTATTAAAGTCCAGGTGGTTATGATTGAACTCAGATTAATTAATGTGTCATTGCCATGAAAAGGTGCCACTTGATGCACATTCCCACAGAGTTTCAACACAAAGTGTCCTTGCAAACAACTGCTGGTATATATAGTACGAGAGAACATTTTGAATATATTACATTGATGCAAATGGTGTGCAAGACGTTAGGTGAAGTGAAATATGTGTGCTTTTTAAAACCACAGAATGAGACGACTCTCAGAAACATAGAGCCATGTAGTTGCAGTCGCCCTGCACGGATGAACTCCTCTGCTCACATGAAAGGAAAGGAAACATCAGGCACATTAAACCTGAGGCCGGTCTGATTCCAGCTCTTTGCTAAACAGACAGTTTAGTGAGGCAAAGTGAGGAGATGCTGCCATGTTTCATTCAGTCATGATGAATGTGCCTTGGTTCATTCAGGTGAAGTCAGCCAGGTGCACTGTGGGCACTGTGTCCATACCTTTGCCTCACCTGTAGGTGTCCCCGCAGAGCTGACCTCCCCTCACATCACTCTCTCACAATGCTCTCTCCCCCTGTGAAGCCCCCACCTCCACCTCCACCACCCCCACCTCCCCTATTTCCATGGACAGACAGTCAAAACAAGCCGCCCCCCACATGACCGCACACTGTACAACTGCTGCAACATTACATCATTTAACAACCACATACTTTATGTAGGAGCATATTTAAAAATAATAATAACTGAAATACTGAATTCATAATGTGTCAGGATTATTTGACTGAGATTTTTTTTAACTTATTTTTAATTTTCATGCATTTTTTATCAAGTCATGGTCGAACAAAAACCTTTCAGAGGGGTTCTCTGTCAATGGTCAATAATAATAGAAATCTAATGGATTCATTTGATTAGCTCCTGAGACTTCTGAAGTCCACAGGCCACTCTGGGAACAGTTTGTGAAACAAAATGCTGAAGATGATGCATTTTCTCTGAAATCCAGTAGACGTGGCACCTAAAAGAGCTCATGCAGAGCTGTACAGTAACTAATTTTATGGATACTAAACTCATGTCCTCTGTATTGAAACTGAATGTTTAAATGACCTGAGAAGGAGTCTACGTTGCAGAGGTGTGTCTCCTTATCTTGTTCATGTCTGATGAAGGGCTGGGGCCCGAAACGTCACATGTGATAATACAATTAAAATTTCCTTGGGGAGCAGTTTCTGAAGTGTGGCCTGTTCCTGTATTTTTGTATTTTCTGTCCAGCACCCAGTATTTATCGTTTTCAGATGTGTGTGTATTTGAATGTGTTTATGAACATAAGCATCGCTCCTGAAAGTTCTGCCATTTGACCACAGAAAAAGAGACACAAGCTTCCTCTCCTCTCCCAATCATCTTTCTAACTTCCTCCACTTCTTTTAAACATTGAAAAGTATTAAAACTAGATGGTGACTGTTTTTGTTGAGTCCTGGTGAAGTTTGTGAATTGATTACAGGATTATATGTTATATTTATCAGTAATTTCTTCAAATTTTTACCACTTGTTTTGCTCAGTGTTTTTACTGTATGTGAAGTATTGAATCTTGAGTGTTGAAATTAGACTCCTAGCAGTGTAAAGAAGGTTTGAAACAGTGTTGAGATCATGCAAATCTTCCTATAATTGAACTGAAATTAAAAAACATACTACGGAGGGTGGAGCTCGCGTGACTTCACTGCAGTGGCGCTGGACTCAGGTGAAAGAAAAACCTCAAATTCTTTCACAATAGTGAGTCAAATCACCTCTTACTGTGTTTTAAAAATAAACGTACCAACTTAGAGATACACTGATTATTATTTTAATCATTTTTATAGAGGACTTTGAGGTTGCATTATCTGTTCAGTGAAAAATGCCGTCACTCTGGCACCACATTAGAAGAGTTTCTGTCAAACAAACCAACATCTTTCCATGAGCCAGCGGTCAGGCCTCCCAGAAACAAATTCATCACACTCCTGAAATACATAAAGAGGGCCTGAGGTATTTGTGCTGTGGGCTGAGTGTGAATTTGTTAGGTGATTAAAGGCTAAATATAGCCTCCTGTCTGCTCTGAGTTGTAGACGGGTGACTCAGTGAGCAGACCTGCTCTCTCTGTAGTAGATGCTTTTCCACCACAGGGCCAAGTGGGGCCTTTCAGGAGCCACGGGATCCGAAATGGATAAAAACCATCGCTGAAACCACCGTCACGACCTTGGAACTTCATGTCTTTGCTCTCTTCATGGGCCAACATGTTATATTCTTAACATCTATTTTCAATTACTGAGCTATTTCTATAAATTCATGGAGCAAAAGTTAAGTGCAGACCAGTGGCCCCGGGGTCCAGATTTCTTCTTAGTCATCAGTTTAAGGTCCACACAGCAGTTGTGTTTGGCTAGTTTGCTGTCTCTGTCAAGTCAAATCTGTCAGTCACTCAGTTTACAACAGGAAACACCACTTCAAAATAAAAGCTCTGTGCTGGAATTTCACTGTACTTCAAAATAAAGTGTGTGTGTTTTTTTTTTACAAACTTGACATGTTCGTGAGTCACTTGCGGTCCATTGAGAATGGACCTGTGACCCATTTTTGAATGCTAAAATACTGAAATGAAAATGTTCTGTTATTCATTCAGTGTTTCCTGTTTTATTTTGTTGCTCACCTCTTCTCTGGCTTCAGATCACCTCATTTCCTGCTGTGATTGTCTGCCCCGCCCTGGTTAGTTTCACCTGTGCCTCAGTAGTCACCTCATACGCACCTGTTCCGACTCGCCTAATTAGTCTCTCCCTACTCATACCTGCCCAGGCGCTTTGTTTGGTAGTTTGTCCTCATCTTTTCTTTGGAGTTCCTCTGCCGCCTGCTTGATTTTGGGACACTAGCCTGTAAGCTTTCTTTTTAATAAATCTCTCAACTTGTTTAGTGGCCTTATCATTTGCATTTTGCAATCTGCATTTGGGTCCAATCCTGTTACCTGCTCTCCAAAATGTGACAAAGTGAATGTAATGCTGCCGAATTCAAAGCCCCAAGTGTCGGGCACAAAAGCAGGGTAACAATACAGTTAAAAATTTAAATCAGTGTAATGCTGTGATCAGATGTGGTGGCAAATCACCAGATCAATATACATTTATTGACTGCTGATTTATAGTCTAATGTTGGCTTTTTACCTCTGATTGCATTTGAGGTTCAAGAATCATCTAAGTGGTTTTCATGAAGATTATCTTGCTGAACAAATGTGTAAGTATCATAAACGTTTGTTTGCCACAGAGCTTATTTTCTGTAATAATCCAAAATCCAGTGGAAAAATCCCAGAGGTTTTCTGATGAGGTAACCAGGGCGACTGACTTGGGCATCGGCCTTCAGAAAGACGTCATCGCTAGAGCACTCAATAGGCCAGTGGTTCCCAACTGGTCCAGCCCCGGGGTCCAGATTTCTCCTTAGTCTTTAGTTCAACGTCCAACTGTTAACTCACAGGTTTGTGAAATATCATTATTAGTAGACCACCTTTAAGACTGAAAATCAAAGGCAATCTGTTGACCTGATTCAAACAAGTCAACTTTACGAAATATTTTTGTTATTGTGGATCAAAGAAAAGTGGCTGTAATAAAAATGTCCCTGTAAATCACTGAGCTGTGTTCAGCCCCGGCAGTGGAAAGAAGGCAGACCGACTGAGTGACGGGCTGAGGCCTCCAGTCAGTCGTGCCAACAGATGAACTATCTCCCATCACTCTACAGCTACTGAACCCAAGAGCCCAGCACTCATGTACTGCACTCTGCTGCTGGACTCAGTGCCAAATATCCTGTGCAAAGTAAACCTTCCAAATCCTTATGCTGTTTTATGCTGTTATCTAACTTATTAACTTATTAAACATGTAGTTTCTGCTCATCTGGATAGCTTTTCTTATGATGAATTTCTTATTATCAACAATTAACTGTTTACAAGATAAAAACATAATCAGCTGGTCTAATTAGAGTGAAGGACATATGTGTGACATGTTTTCTTCTCTTTCCTGATATTATTTGTTGTTGTATTTTTCTTTCTGTAATGGAGTCCACCTCCATATTACAAAATAAATGTGCCTTCTATTCTTGTATTCCTGAAAAATTTGATCAACAGTGAAGGACAATCACTGACATAACTGCATTCAGACACTGAAAAAGAACTAAAGAGCAAACTTTAAACCTGCTACAATCAATATTACAGTGACATTGAATTAAATGACTAATATAAACGCTTAAAAATGCTTTTAGTGCAGCTCACCTGACATTGCAGATTTTCTGAGATTGTTTTAATCTATTTTTTAGCTCTCTACTTTTAGAGCTCAGAAATGTACAGTGTGGTTTGATTTTTAAGCACCGAAAGACAGTCAGAAAGAGCTCTGATAACCTCCCTGAACACAACCACCAAATCATATCATAATGATAATTATAATACAGTCTAATGTAAGAAAATTGATTATAATGTTCATGTCAACTTAATGTTAAAGTAGCCGTTAGCCAGTGTGGCGTATAGCTGTTAGCTTGTTCTGATGTTTTTTGTCCCCTAATGGCCAAAAGGTTTTACACATGTAAAGAAATAACCATGTTTTTCCTGCCTCACTGACAGATGGTGAGAAAAGTTATATGATTAAGTTTAAAAAACATACTTTAATCATCACTTTACAGCGGATGCTACATTTCGTTACCTTAATTGACCAACCTATTTGCTAAGCTAACATTAGCTTAGGAATGCATGCTCACATTTTACATAGTTTCCATATTGAGTACTTTGTTAGTTTAATTTTCAATATTTTATGCTATATTTCGCTGCCTTAACTAACCAACATATTTGCTAAGCTAATGTTGTAGAAAGCTAATATTAGCTTAGGAATAAATGCTAACATTTTACATAGAGAACTACGATGAGTATTTTTTTGTTTCATTTTTAATAGCTGATGCTATGTTTAACTGCCTTAAGTAACCAATATGTTTGCTAAGCTAATGTTGTAGAAAGCTAGCATTAGCTTAGGAATAAAAGCTAACTTTCAGCCGACGGTACGTATAGTTGCCTTAACTAACCAACATATTTGTAAGCTAACATTGTAGAAAGCTAACATTAGCTTAGGAATAAATGCTTACATTTTGCATAGAGTTCTTTGTTGAGTATTTAGTTTGTTTCAGTTTTAAAAGCAACGTTTGCTTTTTTAAAATCTCATTTTGTGAATAGTCAGCTAATTTACCTAACTACAGCTAGCTAGATACCTAACTACAGCTAGCTAGCTAGCTAGGCTGTTGCAGTAACACTATTTGGTGTGCATATTAAAATAATCATTGTTAGTTTCGTCGTTGCCTGCAAATGTTCCACCTGATGTAATGTAAACTAGATTGCAACATTAGCCTCATTTACAGTGACAAGGTTGGTAAAAGTGTAGTTGATGCTATGTTTAGCTGCCTTAACTGACCAACATATTTGCTAAGCTAATGTTGTAGAAAGCTAGCATTAGCTTAGGAATAAATGCTAACTTTTAGCCGACGGTACGTATAACGTTAGTTTCCTTAACTAACCAACATATTTGTAAGCTAACATTGTAGAAAGCTAACATTAGCTTAGGAATAAATGCTTACATTTTGCATAGTTTCTTTGTTGAGTATTTAGTTTGTTTCATTTTTAATAGCAACGTTTGCTTTTTTAAAATCTAATTTTGTGTATAGTCAGCTAATTTACCTAACTACAGCTAGCTAGCTAGCTAGGCTGTTGCAGTAACACTATTTGGTGTGCATATTAAAATACTCATTTTTAGTTTCATTGTTGCCAGCAAATGTTCCACCTGATGTAATGTAAACTAGATTGCAACATTAGCCTCATTTACAGTGACAAGGTTGGTAAAAGTGTAGTTTATGCTATGTTTAGCTGCCTTAACTGACCAACATATTTGCTAAGCTAACGTTGCAGAAAACTCGCATGAGTTTAGGAATAAATGCTAGCATTTTACATAGTTTTTATGTTGAGTATTTTGTTTGTTTCATTTTAAATAGCAAAATGTGCAGTTTCTTTTAATCTAATGTTATGAATAGTCAGCTAATCCAGCTAGCAGATAGCTAGCTGAGCTATTACAGTAACATTAGATGGTGTGCATGTCCATGTTAAAATACAGTCATTTTAGCTTCATTATTTCCAGCAAATATTCCACCTGACGCAATGTAAACTAGATTGCAATGTTAGCCTCATTTACAGGGTCAAGGTTGGTGAAAGTGTTATTGGTGCTATATTTGGCTGCCTTACTGACCAACATACTTGCTAAGCTGAAGTTGTAGAAAGCTAGCAATAGCTTAGGAATAAATGCTAACATTATTATATTAGTATTTTGTTTGTTTCATCTTTAATAGCTGTAATGTTGTGAGTAGGGGAGCGTATCTATGTTTCCAGGGTTCTATGTTTCCCGCTCAATCAAGCGGGAAACATAGAACCCTGGAAACATAGGGATGACCCCGTGAACAGTCAGCTAATTTAGCAATCTACAGCTAGCTAGCTGAGCTATTACAGTAACAATAGTTGGTGGGCATGTCAATGTTAAAATACAATCATTTTTAGGTTCATCGTTGCCAGCAAATATTCCACCTGAAGTCATTTTAAGTAGATTGCAACAATAGCCTCATTTACAATGACAATGTTGGTAAAAAGAAAAGTAAATGTTTGCCAGGTTAGCATCTAGTTTAGTCTGCTAGCTAATTGTCCAATGCTGTTAAACCTGTAATTGCTGTGTTGCAACATCAGTTGTCCTTTGCCAAACAAGGCATAATGGTCTATTAAAAGTTATTGAATCATTAATATGTTAATTGATTAATTAACTAATATTGTTTTTTCTTGCTATGTGTCATCCTTTAAGATAAAACTTTCTGCGGATTTCTTTTCAGGCTTCAGATCTACATTTGAAGTCTTGTTTGAGGGTAAGTGTAATTAATTATTTGTCAATATTTTACTGTAAAGAGCTGCTTGTATGTCAGCAATGAATGGTCATTTTATCTGATATAATTAAAATAATATGTGTTTTCATAGGGACACCACAATCCACCGCCACCACATCCAATGGTAGCCTACCCATCACTGCAAGAAACAGTATATCATGGGCACGACGAGGCCTTTTACCACTGGCTACTACGAGGTGCACTCAGGAGATATTTTGGGGATGCTGTGGTCTGTCACCATTGCTGTGTGTTCCAGTACCCATACTACCATACAATAAGGTACACCAGAAAAACATTTAGTATGTCCCAATAAATAGTATGTCAAATGCAGTATGCCAAAAATACCAGGATTTTTTACTACATCCGGTCCAAGTTTGCAAGCCAGCATGCTTTTCGAACTATTCTGAGCCACAATCCCACAATCTGCGCAATGGACAATACATCACATTGACTGAGTTGCAAACAGCTGACAGCTGATTGACAACTGTAAGAGGTCGCAATGATGGATGACATTTAATTGACTGATGACCAGTCCAATAGTAATAGTAAGAATACTGATTGTGTAAGTGAACAAAATAATCATAAATATTTCAGCAACAACAACAAAAGGACATATCTTTAAAAATAACAATGACAGAGGACTGCAGATGTAATTTCACTGTCTCAAATATAATAGGTTAGAATCTACAATCTGTTCAGTTATAATTTGAAAGCAACAACTGCAGATTTCTCCGGGCTGATCTCTGTCTCTGGCAAACACGGTAAGTGACATTTGTTTTATCTCTAAGGTAACGTATATAACAGCAAGAGGGTCAAAGTTCAGGACATAATGTTTTTAGGAAGTCGCATGTCCTGATTGTGAGCATACTAGATGCAGAAGTACATACTTTGTTGGGGCAGCTGCAGCACATATTAAAAGTCATTTTAATAAAGTATGAAATTCAGAATTCACTGTTACTGTCATATATATTGATTTGTGCTCAGTTTGTGTGGCTGCCTGTGTGTGTTTATGCTAAGCTAGGCTAAACCATGCGCCCTGGAACAGCACCAGGCTTTGAAGCCAATTCAAGTTAGTGGCCAAAAGTGGAATTACAACTTCTGGGTCTGTCATGTGATGCATGGGGCCAAAAGACTTTTCCTGTAGACTTATATTGGGAAAACGATATCTGTAAATCGGTGGATAATTTTTATTGAGTGTTTCACTAGCAGGATTTGATCCATTTGTACAGATAACATTTAGAACAGCTACAAGATTAAAGTATTTTATTTCCACTCAAGTTGGCGGAGAGCTAAACTGGAAGACAGGCGCTTGGTGAAGCCACCATCACCACAAGTCTGTAGTGCACTTGCTCTATGGGCCCCACTATGTGCAAGATGTGGCTAATGTCTTCCCATGGAAAATGAGCATTTTGGCTCTCTGTGCCACTGAGCAATTTTCATAGGAGTGAACAGGCCCTGCCTCTAACACTATATCCAGTTGTCTTCTTACATCAGTGGGCCGAACACATATATTTCGATACTTGACACACAGAGATCGTACACTGTGAAAATTTAAAATAGCGTTTTTTTTTTTTCAAATATGTATACCTTGATGGTGACCACACAAGTATACTTTAACATTTGGTTAATCCACTTCTGTCTCTGTATGAGTGTCTGTTTTACTGTATCTGTTGCTTTGTTAATGCCCACTCTGCCCAAAGATCAAACCATACTTTCCCAGCAGCAGTAAATTTCACCCACCTCCATCATGTATTACACAGTGTTGTAAATTATCACTCAGATCTTGCGATGGTGCAGGCAGTCTGTGATAGATGTTTCACTCTCGGGTGCAAGACTGACATGCCCGTCTTATTTTAATTATTTCTGGATGTGGCAATGAAGCGGGCCTGGCTCTGTGTGTTAGTGTCCCTGGCTCAGCGTCGCATTCTGACATTCACTGTTGGAATGCTGAGTGAGGGAGTGAGCTGTGGCGAGGTCGGAGGTCAGAGAGTCTACAAAGAGAGTAATGCCAAAGACACTCAGAGGCTCTCCTGATGTCCATGTGGGCAGCACATATCCTGAAGAGCAAACAGGGTGCCAGCAGTTCAAATGCCCACTGAGAACTACATGCTTTGATGTTGCAACAATAACGTCATGCCGTAATGTAAGAACCACTGCTTCAAAATTAGATTCTAACACATTATTTCACTGGCATTATATGAAGACAAATAAATACTGATCTCAGAACTACAAGTTAGTAGATCAATACTATTTATCTCCACATACACAGAAAATGAAAAACAAAGTTCTCCACCTCATCTTGTGTAGGCTCATACATAAAACCATAAAAGTCAAATTTAAATTCATTAAAATTTGTAGGTGAATTTAAAACCCACTGATTAAAGCATGGAAGGCCAAGACACATTGCTGTTTACATCTGTGTCTACCATGCATCTCTAGCAAAATTTTGCTGGTCGTAATTAGCGCACTCCACTTAGATCAGATCATCCAAGACGTATGTCAGTACAAGGATCTTAGGAACTGAGTCTTTCAGAGAAGAAATTACACATTTGATGATCTCTCCATAAGCATTGCAGTGTTGAATTAATTGACTCCGGAAATCTATTTCAAATATTAGATACAGAAAATTGAATAGCCACAGATACATTGACACTGACGGCACTTGAAGAAAGAGTTTACAATCTTCAGGACAACTTGAGCTAACTCCATCAGCTGATGAAGACCATGAGATGTGGTTGA
This sequence comes from Epinephelus awoara, assembly GCA_035609425.1. Lineage (NCBI taxonomy): Eukaryota > Metazoa > Chordata > Actinopteri > Perciformes > Serranidae > Epinephelus > Epinephelus awoara. Next base: position 32,990,933 of record CM069307.1, on the reverse strand, counting down.
AATCTCTGGAGAAAGCTGGTAAGTGGACACTGAGTTAAATTTTTCTTTTGTCAAACTAGTTGTATATCTCTTAATGTATAGTCTTAAGAGACATTATTAGAAATATATGGATTATTGTTCGAACTATTGACCTTGAACTTTTGAAAACGTCAACCTGAGTCATACACGTTTTGTTGTCCACGTATAGTTAGCAATTTAATATTTTGTCAATCTCTGTGTTTATGTACTTATGAGGTGTGATGGCCAAATGGCAAAGTGTTTGGTCTTGTAAACAAATGATCGGACTTACATTGCTCATCCTTGATTCAACTAAGTTTAACGAATAAGCACATTTAGAAATTCTCTTTTTTACAAAAAAGCTGAACTTAGTCTTTGAGTGTTTCATGTCATTTTGAGGCCAGGGTTTTTATCTTCTTCTTACCAGCCCATTCTTTGAAAGTAACCAGCTGCATCTCTGGGTCTGAATATGTGATTTGTGTCCAGTATATACTGTATAATAAGTATGTTTTCCCTCTTCAGAACTAGAAAAGTAGAGATCCTGGAAGTTGACCTGCCAGTTGAAGAAGCATCAGGCGGGGGCTTGAACAGCAAGAATGAACGAGAAACCCGGAAATTTACTGTGCTAGTAGCCATTTGTGTCAAACGCACAGTCCATCTTTGGCTGTCTGTCCTGTTGTGAGAAGGTGGTTTTCTCCAAGATAATTTGGAGAAAAAAAAATCACCAGGAATGAAAGTAACATTTCGAATATAATGGAGTCCCAAGAAGCAGGTATTAAAACCTCCTGTGACTGAATTCAAAAATTCAAACTCCACCCATGCCCTCATTCTGTTGCTGATCCTCAAATTCATTTGCAAATACTCTTCTTTTGTTCAAAGTAATTTGTCCTCCTCCACTCATCTTTGTATTGATCACAACTGTTTTTAAACCTTTATGCAGCCCAGTCACCAGAAGAAAATGTTTGCACTGTGCATTTCTGCAAACCATGAATACATTTGTGCATTTCATATCTGTGTTTCAAAAGTAACATGGTATATGAGAGTACTTTGTCAGGTTGGAGGGATGGTGGATGGAGTGACATCTCGGTGAGACACCTCCCAAGCTGCAGACCACTGTTCCAGATCATCTGACAACAAACCTGGTTGTTTTTCAGCGAATCATTGCTGCGTTTCCAGCTAGGATTGTGAGACGAAAAGTGTTTGTTTTTACCGAGACACTCCTGTGTTTCCAGCCAGGAAAGTGCCCCCAAAACCATGTATTTTAGTAAGATTAATTAGTTTTGGTTTATGTTTTCGTACTGTTATATGTTTATGTTAGTGTTTTGGAATATATATATTATATATTACATGGGTATGAGCTGTGATACTCATAATCTATATGATATGTCTCGTGTTCACCTCTGTTGTTTTTATGGTTGGAGAGAGAGGGTGATTGGGTAGCCGTATTTTTGTTGCCTGCACTTTTATCGATCAACTGTGATCATTTTGATTATAGGTTTGTGCATGTTGTATTAAGTTGATTCTTTTTCATTATTAACTTCATTTAATACGTTTTTGGATCTAAACCAAGCTCAGCTCAGCCTCAGCTATCTTTTAGTTTGTTTCAAGCAGTTGCTACAAAGTGTCTTTTGTACCTAAACCCAAACATGTTAACCACAGAATTGTTGAAATAAAAAGAACCTTCAAGATTCAGCGTACCTGCTACATAACGTACAAAATGTAACGTATCCGTAGTTTGCAGAAATGTATAATGGCAATATTTATTCTAGGGATTTGGTTGCTTTATTTGTAGGTCCAAGTAAGGACCACCGGAATGACCAAGTCCTTCTGACACAAAGTTCTAAAATGGAATGATTATTTATTAATTGTTTGGATTTTACCAGGTTAAAACTTGAAGTCACTCAGTCAATGTCAAGTCAAGCCTACAGTCTACAGTCTGCAGCTCTGCGTCTTCATCCATCATACAAAGCAAAAGTGAAAGCGAGAACAAGAAATATGGTACAAAAAATTTATTTAGTAACAGTTTTGTAAACATTTGAGGTAAATGAACATTTACATCAACTTGTTCTTACAAAAGAATCATTCATACACAAGGCACTTCTCTTGTTTAAGACAGCATTGAAAACAGGTTGCTGTTCTGAGCATTGTGAGATGGTTCCTACTCCCTGACGAGCCAGAGAAATCATGCTCTGCATGAAACGTAAGAGGAGAGAGTTTTTTTGGAGGAGTCAAGGGGACGACGGGCTTTGAACACAACATCCTTTCAGGGCTTCGTATGCAGGGTTAGGGAAGGGCCAGCTACCCAGCTAACATTCTCTCAACAGTGGAGTCGTCTGATGTGACGTCTGTGAGAACAAACCGAGTGAACACACAGAAAAATACCCCAACTGTTTTTTCTCTCTCGCACTTTTTTTTTTAAATCTTCAAACTCATCGTTATCTGAGCTCGAGATAAGTAACAGTTTCTTTTTTTTAATACTGCCTTTTGTGTGAAGAGCCACTGCGTTTTAGTTTTAAGACATTTTTTTCCTTTGAGGATCATAGAGATTTGGCAGTTTTCTCATCACGCTCGCTCTCGCTCTTTCTCTCGCGCTCTCTCTACTACTACTACTACCAATATTAGCATTGTAGAACAGCAATTTTTCTTTCCTAAATGTGCAAATCTTTATCAACTACCAAAATGTAAACTTTTGGGATCAAGAACAAATGCAGATAACAAAGATTTTTTTTGTCATTTTGAACAAGAAACATGGATTTGGAAAGGCTGCTTTTACCTATGCATCGTGTGGGTGTTTATTCTCCTCTTTGTGTTTCTGTTTGCACTAAATGTCATTTAAGCAACTTAAGTAAGATAGAGTATGAGACATTATATGGGTACAAATACTCTTACACTATACAGTACCATCATTTTGTAACCCCCACCCCCCTAAAAATAAAACAAAACAGCTGCTACCACTTTGCTCTTATTCCAGTGTATTAACCTGCACATTAACTGCTGGAAAAATATTGCTCCTGTAAAATACTGTGCACAAACATATTAGTTCTTAATCATGTTGTTGCCCTGTGAGTACAATATGTCCAATGAGTTTTCACACAGTCTTACTGTGCACTTCCAACTCTGCCCTAAAGGTGAACTCACAGGATAATACAGTGGATTAAGGTTGCTGTTAAAGCTTTAAAAAAAAAGAAAAGAAAACGGGCTTTTGAAGGTGAGTGCCTGGGTTGTGAACGAACCAAACAGCACAGTAACACAACAGAGACAGAGGACTGCGGCTGCTGATGAATTCAGTTAAAAGTTTGGGTTTCTAAAGATCTCTAAGAATCAAGATGAACACAACAAAATAGAAGCTGTCAAGGTCGACTGCACCGTGGCGTTTTGAACTTTGCAGCGCCAGGTCATTTTGTTTCAATCGTAGCTGTTTCGCAACCACAAACTGACTACTACAAGTATGCAATGTATGAGTAAAATTCAATTTAAAAAAATAGCACTTTTCAGAATAAAACCAATGAAGAAGCAACGTAAAAGTGTGACGGTGAAAGTCAAACTCCCAAAGTTGCTCTCAATATTTAGGTGTGATGATTAAAGAGAGGGGTTGTGGGTTTGAGGGCAAAGATATCTGCCAAGTCTCAGTCCCCCCCCCAAAAAACTGCAGTTTAATGTCAACCAAAGAGCTCTGGGAGGCTGTTTGTGTGCATGAACAAGGAATATAATGTTATTCGTAATATCAGATGGTGGCTGTCGTGTGTTTTCATAACATTTCCAAAATTCTCTGAAGGCAATTTCTTGTCATTTGTGCAGTTAGTGTAGAGCATTTTGCTTTTCAGACATGTTGACTGAAGGCGACGCTGACAGAGGCAGGCGCAAAGGACCTCTTATGCAAACTTACAGCGTAGTGGAAACGTTTTGATCTATGTTATTGACAATGTAGTGCTCGTAGAAACCCAGGTGCATTCTGGGCATCGCAGGGATGACTTCTACCACCAGTTTTGACCCATATCCTGTCCACACTGTGACTGTATCTGTTTATGCTGAGGACTCCGGGGATATCACATCAGTCCATTCCTATCCATTCCATCTCAATTACAATAAATATCGTCTCTGCAGGGAAGTGCAGCAGTGGATCATGGGTAAAACCAAGCTAGCCACCTTTGCCATGCAAATTTCTCAGTGAATCGGTGAGTTGTAGGGCTGCTGGCATGCACACCTACAAGGAACACAATACAAGTAATGTTTGTTGATGGAATTTCTACATGCATGAATTATGTTTAACACAACAGGTGTTTGGTAAAATGATGCATCAAATGACCTTCCAGGTCAAAGAACAAACGCTGTAACAACCTGGTTAACATGTAGTGCAACGCGCAGTTCACGTTTGCGCGGCCGATTCGACTGTGAAACCAGATAAAAATGATGAACAAGATATATGAGCGAATTGCCTGGCTACGCATTGAATAACTGTACAACAACGCCAGCTACATGTGCTTCCTTCAGATGAAATAAAAATAAAAATCCAGTCATTGTTTTCACAAATGATCACTTTCATTTGAAATGATCAGTCCTTTAGGCTCAACAAAAAGAGGAAGGAAAAAAAAAACACCATGAGATCTTCCCCCCAAACCAAACACGTTGGTGAGATGTGTCCATTTTGATGCAAAATTACGACAGCACAATGTCCTTCGCTCCATGTGGGCAGAGCCGTCTGGCTTCAGCACTGCATGATCACATTTTGTGTGCATAAATTAAGACCATCCAAAAAAACAAACCTTGCCTCAACTACTCTGCAACTCACCGATTGCACTAAATCAACGACTGCTGCTGATCAAGTCATTTCACATTTGCCTAAACTTTTTCTGTTACTCTGCTTTCCTGTCTCTTGTCACTTTGCCTTCTTCTGTTTTTTTATTTTTTTATTTTTATTTTTTTGTTTTTTTTTTCTGCTTTCTGCATGTGTGAGATTTTTTTGTCTGAGAATCACTGTGTTTGGGGGTGGGGTTTGGGGAAGCGGGGTGTTGGTCAGGGAGGGTTTAGGGACATGAAAGGGCTCAAGAGATTTAGACAGCCAGGTCGCTCGGCCTGGCCCTGATGCTGCTGCTCTTGCTGGCCCGACTAAGCCGCCGAGGGTCTGTGCTGACCGTTACTGGAGGCTTGTGCATCTCCACAGTAGTGGTGGTGACGTGGCCTTCCTCCTGCTCGCTCTTCCCTCCACTCCAGCTGCCTGCGTTGGATGCAGTGCCGGGGCTGCTGCTGCTGGAGGCGGCAGTGGCAGTTGAGTTGGTGATGTTGGTGTTACTGGTGTTGCTGGTTGGAGGAAGCAGCGCAGCATCGATGGGCGGCTGCTGCTGCTCCTTGTCAGCGGTGTTGGAGGAAGAGGAAGATGGGGAGGGGGAGGTGGCCTTCATCTCCCGAGTCTGCTGCTCGGTGGCCAGGTTGGCCCAGTTCTGCTGCGTGGCCAGCCTGTGGTTGTTGTTGTTGCTGATGTAGTAGTGGGAGGGGGAGGGCTGGTGGAGGGACTCCTCCCGCTGGAGTTCGTCCATCTTGAACTCCGCTGCTGAGGGCACGGCTGCCGGCACCATGGGCGGCAGGAATGCCCCGCTGCCCGCCGTCACATCTGTGTAGTTGGGAGGGTAGCTGAGGGTGGATGGGGCAGTTCTGGAGGCTGAGGCCATACACTCAGGCTCTGCAATGTCGACGCGGCGCAGCGACTCGTGGTCAGGGGCAAACTCGTTTGTCATGCCCTGTTTAACTTTCTTCCATCCAAGGTGATAGATCTCTAACAAATTCAGCAAAAGAGACACGCAAGCCACCACAAGCATAAATATAATAAAAATAGTCTTTTCAGTGGGCCTCGAAATGAAGCAGTCAACGGTGTTGGGGCAGGGCCAACGTGCACACTTGTACAGGGGCCTCAGCTGGAAGCCATAGAGGAAATACTGGCCCAAAATGAATCCCACTTCAAACAGGGTCTTGAAAATAATGTTGAACACATAGGTACGCAGCAATGCGCCTCTGATACGGATTTTGCCATGCTCGTCCCTGATTGGCGGCTTCTCCTTCTTGCCGCCGCCACCGCCTCCTCCAGCATCTCCACCATTTCTATAAAGGAGTTCTTTCTCCTCTTGGAACCTGTTTGCTTTGCGCATCTCCTCCTCCTTCTCTTTCCGCTTCTCCTCCATGCGGACGATGTGTAGCACGTGGCCCAAGTAGATGAGAGTCGGTGTGGACACGAAGATGATCTGCAGCACCCAGAAGCGGATGTGCGAGATGGGGAAGGCCTCGTCGTAGCAGACGTTCTCGCAACCGGGCTGTTGGGTGTTGCAGGTGAAGTCGGACTGCTCATCGCCCCAGACCTCTTCGGCCGCGGCCCCCAGCACCAGGATCCTGAAGATGAAGAGGACAGTCAACCAGACTTTGCCGATGACCGTTGAGTGCTCCTGAGCGTTCTCCAACAGCCGCCCCAGAAAGCTCCAGTCGCCCATGCTTCAAGATTTCTAGCCTATGGAGAAAGTACAGGCTGGAGAGGACAAAGAAGGTAGGAAAACAAAAAGAAGAAACAGAAAGTTAATGAAATGCTGATGAATCTGTGCTCGAAGTAAGTCTGAACGTTCGTCACATAAGGCCTTACCCTGAGGTTAAACATGCTACACATACGAACACACAAGACGACACAAGGACATGGAGGAGAGTACAGGTGTCGACCAGACTCTGACATATTTCTCTTTTTCATAAAACGCTTAGCAGAACAAGGTCTTTATAGAAAACTGCCGCGTAGGCGTCGGATATCGATAACAAATCGAAACACAGCATTCGCCTCAAACACAGACACTTTTTAGCAGCTGGTATACTGTATAGGCCACCTGTTTGACTGAACCCTGGTTCACTCTGCCTTTCTCTCTGTCTCTATGTCAGGCCCGTCTCTCTCGCTCTCACCTGCTCGCTCCACTGCCCAGCAGGCATGTGCTGAGATCAACATTATAATGTTCGAAAACAGCATTTAGCAGCGATGGGGCTCTGGTGTGGCACATGCACACACACACACACACACACACACACACACACACACACACACACACACACACACACACATACGCGCACACACACACACACACACGCACACACACACACACACAGAAACAAATACTGACACATACACACCACCCTCCCTTCCTCTGTCTCTCGCTGTCAACTGTAACACTGAAGCCACAGCGACCAAAATGAAACACTTTTACTGTAATTACAATAGACGATACTACTACTACTACTAATAATAATAATAATAATAATAATGTAACTGTGTCTGATTTACAGTAAGACATAAGCTGTTTTAGGTTAAAAAAAAACTCTTATAATTGAGATTATAAGTTGGAAAGACTTGTTATTATCAGTATCCATTATTTTTTCACTTTTTTCTTTGATTAATTGAATTATTAATTCCTTAAAATGTAAAAAAAAATCACATTGATGAATTCAAATAGCTTTCTTTGTTTAAACAATCATCCAAACTGCAAAATTATTTTTTAAAAAAAACAATGGCATTAAAGGGAGAAAATGAACATATATTTGAAAAGCTGAAATCAGAGGATGTTGGACTTTTTTGCATGATAAATGGCTTGATTAATCGATTACACAAAGTTTTGTCAATTGACTTCCTGTTGATTGACTCATCTTCTTAGCACCACATCTGTTATTAAATGTCACAGATTTAAAGCTAAGTTTATAGCTGCCTTTTAAACAGACTCGTCAAACAAATATTGTCAAATGTAACTAACTTCTTCGTATCCTGCTGTCTTGGCCAGGTCTCTCTTGAAAAAAAGATCATTGATCTCAATGGGATTTACCTGATTAAAAATGAGTGACAAACAAATAAAATAAATTAAAGTAAAACACGTGAACATTTATCTTTTTTTGGGACAGACGGGTGATAAATGTGTCTGATATCTGAAGTCTGATGTTATTCTTTACATCTTTTAGACAGTACCGTGTTCATCGAACACACTATTCATGCAACAAATTTAACACAAACACACAAAGCAGAGGAGAAACTTACTAAAATATTCTTGTATTAAAGGTAATAAATCCATCGACTAGGGTTCACAATATGTATGACACCTGGAAGAGAAAAAACAGTCAAACAATTTCCTTTCTTTCAGACTTTGAATGAAGTTAGTAGATTAAAACTAGTGAGCAAAACAAAATAACACATTAAAAGTTATGATAAAGAATTCAATTTATACAGATTAACAAAACTTAAAAGAAAGTATTTGAAGAAAGTGTAAAAGAAGTTTTAAAATTTGGTAAACACTTGATTTAGATAGTCAGCCTACAGATAGTTCATTAAGTATTTGTCACATTCTAACAGCTTATTAGTGTACTTTGTCTGTAGATGTGTATTTATTGAGTATATGTGACAATTCACTACATATTTTAAAAATAAGTTAGTTGAACTGAAACTTTTTACTCAAACTATGCTGCATAGATCGAGAGAATAAGTTAAGTTCAGGTAAATTATTCTGAGAATATGTAGGTATGTTCATGATTTGTGACATTTACTTTATAACCTAATTAACATCTACAGAATAAAGCAAAACTGTTTATCTCAACTAATAAGCTGCTGAAATGGTCCAAGAAGGAACTATATAAAGTATTTGTAGGCCCACTATCCAAATAAAGTGTTACCAAAATCTTACAAATTCTAATTTTCTAAACATAGTTTGCATTAAGTACTTAATATAAATACTGGTAGTGGTGTAAATATTGTGGAAACTGCAGTCATAAAATCGTGTACCATCTGACCATGTAATTTTTGGCAAACTTTGAATCAATTTCTGTTTTAGTTTCACAGGTATTTGTGGCATTCCTGCCGGCTGGAGATGAATGTGACAGACAGAGCCAGGTTCAAATACAAAGCCATACCTGCCAGGCTCACAATACAGACTGTGCCAGAGTCCCCAGACTGCCTTTAAGCTTTGTCAGGCTTTTGTCTTTCTCTTCTTGTTTAGTAAAAACTGATGCAACTCTTAATTACCTGATAACGCGCCGTTCTTCATTTACTTGGTGTTACTTTACTCCCATTTTAAGCACAGGCAAATATTCTCAGCAGTGTGTATCCGTCATACCTTTAGACCGGAGATGTCATACTTAAACACGAAAAGCAAATCCATCTGCCATCATTGGTGCCATCATTTGAGTGCGTCGAAAAGCGCGTAGACCTCCAGCGGCTGCAGCGACCCTCCCTCTGGCTCCCTGATCCCAAACCCGCAACCTGTCGCCTCTCTGTCAGCTCAAACTTTTTTTTTTTTTTTTTCAAAATGCTGCCTCTCAAACTCATTCATGCACGACCTCGTCCACTCTGTCTGTCTGGCTGTTTGTCCCGGGCCCGTTAACTTGCACAAGGAAAAAGTTTTTCCCTTTTTTGTAGTTGTTAGTTTTTGGAGGCGGCTTGGAGTCGGAGATGGGGCTCGGTTAAACGGAGCTGCCTCCCGTTTCCAGCCATGTCTGGACTGTCACATTGTGTGACCATGCATGAGTGAATCCACAGAGTCATCAGCCCGTCCGGTGTCACACCACGCCCCTGCCAACCTCCCCAAAACCTGTCCAAAATGTGCGCAAAAGTTGCCGGAAATGTGCCCCAGAAATTTACGCACAATTGGCTTCAAACCTGCATGCTCTGAATTTCACAGGAAAACCACTTGCTTCCCAAAAGTTTCACCCAAACCCGTAAAACTCTAGCAACATGCAGTCTACAATTTTAAAAATAGTAATGGCTAGGCCTACTATATTTTAGGAAAAAGCATCATTAAAGGATCATAAGGTCACTATACTCACTGTTGACTCTTTAAACCAGGGGTGTGAAACACATTTTAGTTCAGGGGCCAAACACAGCCCAATGAAACCATCACACAATAACCTATAAGTACCATCAGCTAAGATATTTCCCTTTTTCTGTGTAAAGAATTAAAAGTGCATTACATAGATGTCCATCCTTTTACAAAACAGACAAACAGCCTGAGATGTCTGAAGAAAAATAAGTGCAGTTTCAACAATATGTCTCAGTTATTCCACATTCAGTCAGTCTGCTTCTCACTGTCATTACATGTGCATTTATCCATACATTTACTAATACAGACTCTTTACAACTGAAGCTGCTGATTGACAATATTTTGCACAATGTTCAGTATCTTTAAACATGATCACAGTAAGTGTTCATTGTTACATCAGAGAATTGTTTTCTGGTCAGGGTGGAAAAGCCTCTGTAGCAGAATTTTACATGAAGTTGGCACCTCTTAGTCTGGTCATCTAGAGGGTCTGTTTGGACCCTTTGGCGGGCCAGTTCTGGCCCATGGGCCACACCCCTGCTCTAAACACACTGTCTATCCAAAAAATAGTATTAAGACTACTCATGAAAACCAGGTATCTGGTGATTAAAAGGGACAAACTAGGAGGGAAAAGACACAGTGAGCTTATTCTCTGAGCAGACTAATATTTTGGAACCTCTCGACCCCCAATGTCCCTGTGTTAGTTGGTTTATTTGGGCCATTTTTAATCTTATACAACTCAAATACACACAAGAAAAAAGAAATATTAATAATAACAATAATAAGTCATTACTTTTGAAGCAGTGACAAACCAAAAGAAGTTATACTGACCGAAAAGCTCACCTTATTCAATGAAAATGAAAGAAACAATCAAAAGTATATGTATATTTTTATATATCCCAAAGTCCCATCAAATATTCATATATACACACTGTCATCATAACTTGGTTTTATATTTGTTAATCCTCTTATTTTGAAATATTTTTTAAAATCTACCTAAAGTGTTTTACACATTTTTAGCTCATTTTCAAAATTATTCCACAAATTTTGACTGTTTGTATTGCATTTGTTTTTGTAAACGTACAGTACATGTTACTCTTAGTTCATACTGACACTCTAATTGGAAGCATCTTATTTTTTACTTTATACATTAATTGTGCAGTTTTAAAGTCCACCAAATCTCTAAATTTGTTGGTTGGTTTATAGTCTCGCTCACCAGACCTTTCTCAAGAAAAGAAAGTTGGTTCATGATAACCAGCTCTGTCTCACCCATACTGTTCAAAAGAATAAAATAAAAATGAGCCACACAGTTTTGTTTTCACTAATTTATGAAAAAAATTACTTCAAGGATCAAAGTGCAAGTGTGATAAAAACATCTCAGGTACAAAACACAATCACCAACTTTTAATATCTTCATTTGCTTGTTCAGAAAGCTGTCTGTTCATTAGTACGTTGTGTGCTGTTAAAGGCAGACTACTAAATGTAGAGTTATCCAAAACGTTACAAAAACAACATCTTGGGACTGGAATGATCAAGTGTGTCCCTTAAAAATGATTGCTATCACAAAGTTTGCATCAAAATGGCTGTTACAGAAAGGAAGAGGTCAAACATACAAATTAAAAATTATAAACATTCTTGCATCTGCATCATTTGGGACGATGCATGACTTTTTGGATCTTTGGTCAAAATATTTCTCGCCCACTTCAAAATGTCAACATTACACTTCATGCTCTAACTACACAGAGCTGCATCAGCTATGTAATGTCAATAAAAGACTCATCCAGATCTTCTTTTTAGAATTTCTGGTCCGATGAGTCTCTCATAGCACCTTCCCAATCTTTTCTTATCACTATTGTCTGTTCAAATAAAGTGATTTATTTTAACAACACAGATGCGACTAATCCGACTCAGCTATTCCTGGATGGGAGGGAACACAAAGACATTTTCTCTTTGAGATCGGCCCGTAGTTCCTCACGTTAAGAGGGCGAGCAGCGATTAGTGTGGTGGCTAAAATAAGGCACTTGCTGAAAGCTGATACAGCCAGCTGGGGTCAGTACACACTGCAGCGACAACACAAGTCCAAATAACACAGGAGGACCAGGTCCAGGCTGGACGGTGTTTCATAAAGCAAAGATTAACAGTTAGACCAATGATGACAATTAATAACAAGCAACAACATAATACTTGTTTAAATTTCATAATCCTGCTTCAGGGGGCGAACACAAGTGTTACAAATGCAAAAAGCTGGAGTCAAATAATCATTGATTCATATCTAAAGATCACTGTGAGTCAGACAAATTAGATATCCTCAGAAACTTCAAGCATGTTGTAATTTAAAATAACACTTTGCATGTTTTAACACACCTCAGTGTTTCTGAATTAATATTTCTGTCTCATGTGACATTAACTTTTACCTCTATTTTTTTAGACTTAGATCCAGATCAGTGATGCAATCTTTCTCTTAAAAAAACATCTTATACAGTCAAAACATACATATTTTGCACACACAGTTTGTTTAGGTTATTTAACTCACATAATGAAACCCTTCATACACTTTTAGTTCAAGTAAAAGACAAAAAAAAACATTCTCATTTGATTTACCAGCAAAGAGAAAACTGTTGTGGTGTGGTGGGTAAAATTTCATCATGTTATAGAAAGTTTTTGTCAGTGTAATCTTGTGCAACACACTCAGTAATTATATTATACACATATAAAAATGAAAAACTCTAGCATCACTCATAGAAAGAATAACTAATTTCAAACTTCACCTTATTTTTCTGCTTCATTTTTCATGACTTCATTTGTTCTCCTTTCTCTTCAACACCAAATAAATCATTCAGGCTTTAAGTAAAGTGTTTGTGCTCGTTGGGGGGGGTGGGGTTTCACCAACCACCACTAGGTGTCAGTGTAGACTGATTCTTCTCTTCAAAACACTCAAGCAACATTAAACTGTGAACACTACATCAAAACCTCCACCGTACACCCACAATGAGGAAAGTAAGGTGACACTTGTGACAATGTGGAAGAAACATACAAAGATGTGAATAAAAGCCTGAAACAGGCTCTTTGAGTAAAACTGGTGGTAACTCTACCAGATTTCAAAGGAGGGAGCCAGTGTCCCAGGCAAAACTACTCAGGTGCATGATCCATAAACTATGGTGGGGAGAACATCTGACTGCCTTTAGATGCACATTTGAGGCCATATGTAGAAATACAGAGCAAATATGATTCAGTGTTTAACCTACACATGAACACAGAAGGTGGTCACCCAAACTACCAACCCTGCCTCCTAAAAATTATGTCTGTCTTACTAGACTGCTTTTTAAAATACATTGTTTTGGCGACATAACGAAACAAAATGAAATACTATCAGGCACTGTGTAGACTATTTCGCACCAGAGCAGCCTAAACACACAAAGTCCAAAATCGCGATGAGTGGTGACAAATCATGTCATGCCGTTCTTCGACGGGAAAAGTTAAAGGATTACTCACGATCTTATGTGGAGCTGTTAGCAGGGACGTAGCTGGTTTATAAAACGTAAGGGTCTCACTCCTACCACTATTTTTGGCTGCGATATACCGTCTAGAAAGTGGGATCATAACTTTCACGATTCATATGGCTTTTTTCTGGTGATATTTTATGTTGTTTCTGTGTCAAAACAACATCAGCTATCATAATCACACCTGACTTCAATAAGGCACAATGTTTGAAGCTGGCTGAGTGTTGTTTGATCACTGAGTGTGACCAACTTGTCTTTTGGAGCTCCGCCTGGATCTTTTCATGGAAAAAACACTGTAGAATGATCATACTTTGAGCAGTCTTCTTCAAATTTGACACGAGTGTTCACTGATAGTATGCCTACAGCCCCAGACTGCCATTTACCTGCTCAGATGAAGCCACAGACAGTTATTCATCCTGAAATACATTTTTTATTTTATTCTAGGCAAAATCTTCAAAATTTTTTTTACTGATTTCAGAGGCCCATTACTCTGTCTCTGTATCACCTAGAGTGTTTCTGACACTTTCACAACAAACTTCAGAGAGTTTTCTTTCTGGCAAGACCTCATGCATGTAGTCAGAGCAATTCAGAAGCTACAGTCATTTTAATTTGGGTATGTCATTTTAGGCGTTTTTGCTACAAAATGGGGGTGGAGTACAAGATTAATGCTCCCCCAGTCTGTTTCCCATGAGATAATTCAGATGAATGCTCACATTTGGAGCGTGATTACCAAACTGTAGACACAAACTGGGACCGTTATAGGTGCCTGGATTTACAGTTTTTGCTTTTCTTCCTCTCTGGTACCCCCCCACAACTTTCCTTCAACACATCTTGTCCCTGGTCGAATCAGGTGTAGGAGACAACAGCATCTCATTCTTCTTGTTCTCCAGATGGGCACTGTCCCGTGCCATGCTGTCTGTGTGGGGGTACAGGTGTTTCCTCTTGTTGGAGCACCTCATGAGCGCCTTGACGATGAGGTAACACAGCTCCGCAACATTAAGCACCATACAGATCGCTGACGAGGACACCATGAAGATGGTGAAGATGGTCTTCTCTGTTGGCCTGGAGATAAAGCAGTCCACCTTGTTGGGGCAGGGCCACTGCTCGCACTTTACCAGCCGGGGCATCTGGAAGCCGTCATAGACCATGTACAGCGCGTACATGAAGCCGCCCTCAAAGATGAGGCGGAAGAACAAGCTGCAGGTGTAGGTCCACCACAGTGGGCCTGTAATTGGCAAACGCCTCTTCTTCAGTGTTTCCAGGTCATTATCCGTCATCCTTTCGGTGCCGTTGGAGGCCAGCATGGTCCTCTTATCCCCACGTTTCCTGTAGGCCACATGCATGGCCACCAGCAGAGCCGGGGTGGACACAAATATCAGCTGCAGGCACCATAAGCGGATATGCGACACAGGAAAGAAATGGTCATAGCAGACGTTTTTGCAGCCAGGCTGCTGCGTGTTGCATGTGAAGTCTGACTGCTCGTCTCCCCAGACGCTCTCAGCAGCCAGAACCAGGATAGTGATGCGGAAGATGAAAAGGACAGAGAGCCAGATCTTTCCTAGACTGGTGGAGTGTTTGTTGACGCCGCCCAGCTGGGCATAGAGCGCCCCCCAACTCATTGTGACAAGGAGGAGTGTGGAAGCTCAGACAACCTGTAGAAGGCAGACATACAGCAGAAGTTTAACAGCCTAGAAAACCCAACGTTCAATGTGTTGATGGGGAGCATCTACCTTTCTCACCAAACTTCTGTCTGCAGAGATGTACCTGATGTCAGCCTACACACTCAAATATTTCATAGGGGTGGCCAGATGGGACTGCGAAAATTTTGGGGTGCAGCCCAAAACCAAAAGCCAGAACTGAAGTTTAGAAATTTGATTTTGCTGCGGCAGTATGCTATATAAGTTATTTGAAAACTATGCCAATATGGAGATTTAAAGAACATCATTCTGTTATAATTTTGTTTCTTATTCTACTGTTATTAGTACTAATTATCTTATGTGTATAGACTAATATCAGTACAGTTAACATTTTGAGTTCCACAACAATCCAGTTTTCACATCTTATGTTACATGCTAGTGGATTTGTTGTTCTTCAAAAATGCTGGTTATCCTTTTCCTTAAAAATCCTTTATCTTTAGGTTTAGGCAACAAAAGCACGTGATTAGGTTTTGAAAACTAAATCATAGTTTGGCTTAAAACTGACATGGAAAGAACAGTGGGGCCCGGATGAAAGACTGAAGTTTGTCTAACCCATCCTCCCTGGACGGACTTTGTCGCTCTTCACATAATGGTAGCTACCGATGGCATTACATTCTGATATCTTGAGTTAAGAGTTCAGGGGACACCTTTAATAATGGCCTCGTCGGTTGTTCCCTCGCAAAAATTTAACCTAAATTTGGAGCATTATTTTGCCCCCTTGCCAACAAGCTACACCAGCATGGTTTGAACATGTATGCCTTAGGTTGTATAGTTTCTAAAGATACCACTACCTTCTTGCTAGCTTACAAAACAGTAATGTCAGCCTCCAATTATTTTTGATGGGGGCAGTGGAGGTCCAGCAATTGTATCAGGGTGGCCATGCCCCCCTTTGGTCCCCTCTTGGGAGCACCACTGCCTACAGCTCCTTTTAGTAGTAGATTGGCATTTGGCAGTGATTTAATAATTTAATGTTTTGGGGACACAGGCGACATGTCCCCCTTAATATTTAGAAACATAGAAACATGAAAGTAGACATTTTTTACAAAGTTTTTACATCATACTTTGATGCAGAAAAGGCACAAATTGGTGCGGAAAAATGAATCAGTATGCAGGAAATTAAGTGTTTGATTCTCAAAATTTTCTATTGGAGGATGTCCCTCCAAAAACCCCTCCATTTCATATGTACCCCCCTAATGATGAAACTAAACCCACACCCTTGTTTTGTGACATGGGCCATAAGTGGGACTATGTTTTAGAGATCTCAACATCTTTTACTCTGTAGTACCTCTTCTATTACTACCTGATCATAGTAAAAGTATTACAAGTTCATTTTGATGATAATCCCTTTGAAAATGTATTAATTTACTTTCTAGAGCGGATTAATTTGCTGTCACTATGTTCGGCCTTCATGGCTGAGACTTTTTGTTTAACGTGCAGAAATAAAAATGACGGTGAGGATTAAATGGGGCAGGATTACATCGCAAATTTAGAAAGCAAGCGTCTTTGGTCCTGATTAAACCATCTTTTTGCGTACCTGGAAACACTTTATAATCTGTCATCTTCATTCTTGACGTAATATAGCCTATAATAACAGTTAATTTGGTCTTTAACGAAAATTATTACTTTCTTAAAAGATACGAACATTTAAGTATTAAAAGAAAGTTTGGGCTTTTTCGCTGTGATTCAGTTAATTGGATTTTTCCTTCAGTGTCCGACACACACACATAAATCACGCTTAGTATTTGCACTCTTACGACACATAATTATCAGGTAGCGCCAGAAACTGCCTGTTGTTATTGTCGTCATCGGCATAACTGTTTTAAGAAATTAGGTCAAAGTGCAACAAGTTCACAAATCTAAACATTATAACACAAATAACTCACCTGTTTCAGCAAAGGTTAATCTTAAAAAAAAAGTCAATCTTCCATGAAGGGAAACACAGTTAATCCAGTATTTAGTGAGGTGTGAAGAAAACCCCGGATCACCGTCTTGCTCGTCCCCCAGCTGACTGTGAGACACACCTGCTGTGTTTTAAGGTTTCATCCCCGCTCCTGCAGACAGGGGAGGGAGGAGCTGGCCTCAGGGTGGGGCCAGACCTGCCAGACACCCAATGACAGAGCCTGGCCTTAAACTTTAAAGTTTCAAACTCAGCAAATAGAAGTTTGAATTGTGTGAATACTCTTAAGATAAAGGGGTCATCTCATTTTAAAGGTCCGGTGTGCAGGATTTAGGGGGATATATTGGCAGAAATGGAATATAATTCAAGAAGCATGTATGAAAATAAGAATTGTGTTTTTGTAACTTTAGAATGAGCTGTTTATATCTACACAGGAAGCAGGTCCACCTCTGTGGAGACCACCATGTTTCTACAGCAGCCCAGAACAGACAAGCCTAGCACTGGCTCTAGATGGCACCATTCGGATTTTTAGGTTTTGCAATGGCCACCATAGTTAGAGGCCAATCTGCAATGAGCATTGTTGGAAAAACACTGATTTTGTTTGTTTGTATATTTTATTTAATTTTTTCAAAATATACAAAGCACGCAGTCACAAATTGACAGTACACAAACACCAATTTTACATTACAAACGTTAAAAAAAATCAACAGACAATAGAATAAATTGGCACGTAACAATGGAAATAAAAATGTAACTAATAAAATCAAATACTACACTACAAAAATGGGGGGTGGGGGGTTTGAGAGAGAGCATAAAAACACAGATTTTTAATGTTACACTGCTTTATGCAGTGTTTTTGCCGGTTTTAATCACTTGTCTGTTTGCTTTGAAGAGGAAGAAACCTCTGCTGATAATTTGTCTCCATGTAAAAACCTCCCAAACGTCTAGATCTTAAGTTATCAAAGAAAACAGGTGAGCACACCAGGGGTGTGGCACCAAATTCGTAGTCTCTGTGAACGCCTCCTCCCTTTCTCTCATTATCCTTGTCTCCGTCACACTCTTTTTGACAAAGTTAGTTTGCTTTCTTTCCCTTACCTTTTAGTCTTTCTTTTATTCTTTCAAACGCTAATTTCCCGTTCTTGAGAGAGACATGATGGTGTAAACTGGTGCTCCAGCAGCATAAGCAGTCACTTGCTCAGCTCTAGCTGCGTGTAAGAATCCTCATGCAGGAGCAGACTAAACTATTTTGCACCTTCAAGGTGTGAGAGGGGCCTCAAAGAGCTTCCACTATCTGTTTATTAATTTATTTGAGTTCAGTCTTTCAAACTATTTATTCAGGTGAGCACACATTATGTTATCAGAGAAGAAGAGCAGTGTCAGCTAGTTGCAATCCTCACCGCTAGACACCACTAAATCACCCTAAATCTTACACATATAACCGTCAAACATCATTGGTGGAACAAAAGAGCTATGTTTTTTAATTTAGGTGAGGGGCAAATTATCAAACTCTGGTCAAAATCTAAATGTGCCACAGCTATAAATGAAGACTAGTTTAATTTTTGATGGGTGGATGATTGGATGGTCAAATCTGACTACTGATCCAAGGTTAGATCAACTTGTTTAACCAGCTTGTGTGGCTTGTTTGGATTTCCTAGTAATAGAGTCCTTAGCTCAATTATATTATTTCCCTCCTCTCCTGTATTTAACTGAAATTCAGTCTCATGTTACTTCAGCCAAGCTCATAATTTCTGCCTTTGGGGAGAAGAGTCTGGTTCTGCTTGAGATTTCTGCCTCTTAAAGGAGAACTATAGGCTCGTTTTCAAAATTCATAACAGTAAACATTAATAATTCTCTCCCAAATCCAAAAGCTAGAGTGCAAAAATTCTAAACTGTGAGATATGTAATGTGATAGGGTCTAAAAGTCAATAACTATAACACTGACAATGAATTGGGGAAGATGCTCTAGATATCACTGAGAGCACCCAGGGAAGTGCTCTGCATATATGGGTATATTTTCTGTTTCGGAATTGAGAACACTACAACAGAAATAAACTCCTTTGGGTAAGAAAAGAGAAAGCAAAAAAAAAAAAGAAAGAAAGAAAGCAAACATTTTGTGCTTCTCCAAAATCTAACCAATCGCCAGAAAAAATACTGCCATTGTACATTTTTGTAAACCACAGATGCGTTACATTTGCACATTATCATGTAGTGGATTGAAACTTTGCATTTCAACAATGTTGTGGTTAACGTGTGGTTAGAAAGAGGTGATGTCTTGGTAAAATGCAACCACTTTTTGTGGCACAATCACCATTGCCATGAAAAGCACTATCGCACTATCCTCTGAAAAAACAGCCTCGCAAAGCACCCCAGACGTCCCTCTCCCCAGTGATACTTTCCAGCTCCTCCTGGGGGACTCCAATGCGTTCCAGGCCAGATGAGATATGTAGTCCCTCCAGCCTCTTCTTCCTCTGGCGTATGTCCTTAGACCTTCAGCTCCATTGAGGCAAGCAAGTCCAGTGTTTCATCATCCAGGTCAGTTAGACCACGATTGCCATTTGGTGGCCGGTGTTTCAGGCAGCTGGTAATGTGTTCCACAGTTTGTAGTGGTGGTTGTCAATTGCTTTTGGGTCAGGGGCTGCCATCCCTCCAGTGTGTTCTGAGTCTATTCTGGAGCCTCTTACCAGCAGGATGTGCCTGGAACACCTCAAACTGGAAGTGCCCAGTAGGCATCCTAAAGAAACGCCTGAATCATCTCCTCTGACCCCTTTAGACACAAAGGAGCAATGGCTCTACTCTGAGCGTCTGGTGGCCAGGCCTTGGGCCATAAGGCTTAGTCGGGCTCAGCTAGAATAATCAACATTGAGCCGTCGCCCTTTGGGCCCACCACCTGCAGGGAAAGGAATCAGAATCAGGTGCTTGTGTGGCAGACGGCATGCAGGGGTGGGTCGGATGCTTAGCGTCGCAGACTGGCTCCGGGGATACGTTACATTTGCACATTATTATGAAGCTGATATGCTAAAACTTTGTTTTAACAACGCTGTGGTTAACATGATGTTAGGTTTATAGCTAGGAAAAGATCATGTTTGGCCTAAAATACCCGGTTTTGGTGGCACAATCCCCAGTGCAACAAAAAGCACTATCTCCCTGTCCCACTATCCCTGGTGTAAAAACAGTGACGAGGTATCTAAAAAAACACCCTTGTGTGGGCTTTCAAAGAGACAGAGAGAGAGAGTATATAACCTCTACTGTATAAACATGTTTATATTTTTGTTTTTGTAGTAGCAGTGCACATCTCATAAGTGTAAGCCACAAAGTATGATCATGTGATGGTCACTCTGGTCACTGTGAAATGAAATCTGTAACATGAGCAGAGCAGGAAAGTCACAGCGAGTGTATGTAGCACTCGTGATATGTTTCCATTCTTTGTTTCCCATGATTCAGGACCTTATCAGTAACCAGTTAATGCTCCGCACATCATCCATTTGTTTTGCTGGAGGGAACAGACACCACTGCAGCATTCAACCTAACTTATTTAATATTTGATATGACAGTTTTGTTTTCCGTCATGAATAGATTTAAACACGTTGTGTTGGATGAGTAGAAAAAAATTACAGACGTAAGATTCCATAGTTTTATTATTCAAACATAATACATTTTTTTCACTTAATTAATTCACACAGGAATCCAGTATGTGTTGTGTAACACCTGATGAGATGATTTCCTTTAATCCAGTCCCTTTATTTAAAAAATATTAGTCTTAAGATCAAGTTGCAGACAAAAAGATAAAATATAATGTCCATAAAGAGGAACACTGAGAGCACAAATTTTCATTTTCATTCGTTTAATCATTCTTACTATTTAAAGGTTCTGTAGGAGACATTCAGAGCATCAATACAGCAGTAGACAACAGTTTGTTATGTGAAGATATAGTGGAGTAATGGCGTCCTGACCAATGGTGAAGTCACACTCTTTCTGTGTGTCAGGGGTCAGCAACCTTGGGCATGTGTGCCGCTGCTGGCACGCTGTGGCT